>WEIT01021953.1:26615-61210 GCA_013389985.1 Dryoscopus gambensis
CGAGGCGTTGCCCCCTCACAGCGGTGAGAGCCGCGGCAGCGCGTGAGATGCGGGGTGAGGCGCTCTCCGAGGCCACTTCGGGGGCTGCCCACAGCCCCTCATGGGTGTCAGGGCTGCCCGAGCAGGGAAAGGAAGGCCGGCGTGCAGCCCTTGTACCGGGGAGAGGTGTCGTCCCTTGTGGCAGCTCCTTAAGGCTTCTCTTTGGGGGCCTCTGGGTGTGAGGGGGTCCACGTTAATGCAGATCACAGCTGCTGGCCCCTGAGGGTGGGCATGGCTGGAAGGGCAGGGAGGAACCTCTGGGATCGCTGAGTTCGGCTTCTGACTGGACAGCACCATGTCAGCCAGACACACAAAGTGCCACATGGTCATTCCTTAAACAATTCCCTGATTCTGGGGTGAGCGTCTGGCTCTGCCAGGTCCTTGCTGCTGTCAGGGGGAGAGGATGGAGCAGTACAGAGCTGTGGGATACTTGGCATGGGGGTTTTGTATTTTTAGGGTTATTTTTCAGCAGTAAATGCACCGGGCTGAAGGGATGAACCAGCTCTTGCTCATGAGCTGCCTGGAGTGTTCAGGCTGCCCTCGCCTTTGGTCCGTGGGTGGAAGCTTGGGCTGAAAACCAAATGAACACGTCAAGCGTGGTGTGTTTGACCTTTTCTCCCTCCCCTGTAGCTGCCACAGGGAAACGGCTTCCCTGTCTTGGTGCCACCCTTTACATCCTCTCCTGGCCCACGGACCCTCCGTGATCCTCCGAGCCTGACGTGTGTGAGCAAGAACGATGCCGTAGTGAGGGGGCTGATGTCTCATGGGTGACGTATTTGGAGCCCTCCTGGATGACGTTTCCTTTCCAGCTCCGTCATCTCCATGGCCCCGTTTGACTCACGCTTGGCCCGGGCTGCTGAGAGGGCGAGAAAAGGCTGTGAAATCCAAGTGAAGCCAGACCTGGGCTCCATCTTTCCTGTCCCACGCCCTGTGCTGAATCCAAGGCGCTTTTTTAGCCAGGTAAAAACTGTCCTTTTTGTTCCCACGAGGCTGGACGTGGGGTCAGCCCTGCTCTGTGGAGGTACCAATGAGGAGACCGAGGGTAACTCGTGGGTTTTGTCCTAATTTAGGAGCTGCTGGAACCTCTGGAAGAGTGGCTGCTCGTGGTGTTGGGGGATTACCATGGCGCTGAGATTGTTTGTGGGCGCTGCAGAGTTGTGTGTGCCCGTGGAGTGGAGGTAAAAGCGCGTGCGGGGCTTGAATTCTGGTGTTTTCCTGTTTTAGCACAGTTCTCTCCAGATGCTCCATCAGAAATGGCTTTTGGGAGGAGCTGGGAGCCCGGTGGGTGCTCCTGCTGCTGCCAAGGCTGGGCAGGTTGCACGACGGGGCCAGGCTGCTGTGGGAAGAGCTTTGGGCCGATTGGGTGTTAATTAGCTCTGGAGTGAAATATGAGGAATGCGAAATACTATTTTAAGCCTCAGCTTGGCCGGGGGAAGGAAGGAAGGAAGGAAACGAGGCTCTGGGGATTAATGAAGTGATTTCACCGCTGTTTTTGTGGGGCAATAAGCCCGAAGTCAGAGTGCTTTGGGCTGGCTGCACCCGGCTGAGGTCAGACCTCAGCATCTCATCCCTGCTCAGGGCACCGGCTCGGCAGCTTTACGAGGCTGAGCCTTGGATGAGCGTCCCAACAAAGCCTTTCCCAGGCTGGATGGGGCTTGGAGCAACCTGCTCTAGTGGGAGATGTCCCTGGGCCGTGCAGGGGTGGGAATGGGTGAGCTCTGAGGTCTCTTCCAACCCAAACCATTCCATGACTCCCTGCTGGGTACGGAGAGGTGCTGCTCTTGTCCCTTACGTCTTTTCACCCCTTCAGGTTGTGCCGAGGTTGGAAGAGGAGCCAGGGGAACGAGGAGCTGGATAAACGTGGGGTGAACGCAGAGCCTGGAAGGCCACAGCTGTCAGCCCCACATCCTCCAGCAGCTCTGGAGAAAACCAATACCCACGAACTCACTGGGAAAGGCCAAGGCAGGAAAAAGGGAAAGGTCGATTACAGGAAAGTGGGATATAGATACAGGGAGAGCTAAGTCAGGAAAAGTTCAGCTCCTTCAAGGTCCAAGTTAAACACGTATTAATGAACCTGCCCCTTCCACAGGCTCCCACACAACAGTCGGATGTGTCAAGCCCCGGGGTCTGGCTACCACGCCAGGAATTAGCCAAGAAATGAGGCTTTGTAGCAGCCCCAGGAGCAGCTGCCATGGGGAGGGAGAGATTTGGGCTGGTCACACTCGTCTGGAGCCGTGCTGAGTGCTGGTTAATGGTGCCAGAGGGGCGAACGTCCCAGGTGTGGGGTTGGATGTGTGGGAAGGTGGCTGGAGCTGGGAGGGAACCTCCGGGTCCTGTCTTCTGCTCGAACCAAATCCATTCCTCATGTGTTGTCTCCTCTTTTATCCGGTCTCATTTTAGCAGCACAGCTTCCAGCCTTCTGCAAAGGAGACTATTCCCATCGCTCATAAATCTCCTATCAGGAAGCTGTTTCCAAGATTAAAGCTTTAAAACGTTTCCCCTCTCTGGTTTCACGTCCCAGCTCCCAATTCCCTCCCCGCCGTAATCACCAGCTCCATCCCCTCCATCTGGACACGCTGGGGTCTCTGCGCCTCACACCAAGCCCCTGCAAGCTCTGCCTGCTCCAGGAAAACATGTGCTGGGACAACTTGGGATCGGGGCGTGCGCCTCAAAAGCTCGGAAACAGCCGCTCCAGGCTTTGTGCGATGGAGTTTGGAAAGCTCTTCCTGCTGCAGGTCCCTCCTGGCTGGTTTAAGAGCTGACTTAGCGTTTGGAGGAGCTAAAGGTCATTATCTGGGCAAGGCCTGCAGATTCGGGATGAGCTCTCGGCGTGCTGGAGCTCGGGGCGTGTCGCGGATATCGGATCGCCAGGAGCGATCGTTCCCGGAGCTGGGATGATGATGATGATGATGATGATGATGATGATGATGCCGAGCCCGTGGATCGCGGCGTGCGGGCAGCGGGACGCGCGGGGCCGGGAGAGGCTCGGGACGTGTGGGCTCACGTGGGAGTGCCGGGAGCACCGCCGGACCCCGGGGCTCTTGGCCGCGGCGCTCAGCCCTTTGTTAGGAAAGCTTGGAGGAGACCCCAAGGCTTTTCATCAGACCCTAAAATTAGTGGCAGCCAAGGCCCCAGTGGCGGGAGAGGCGGAGCCCTTGGCAGGGGCTGCTGTGCTGATGGAAGAGGCAGGATGTGGCTTTTCCCAGTGCCCTGGGCATGGGAGCGGGGGGAAGGTCCCAGTTTTCCGTTCTGGGAGCTCTGAGGGGCATCTCTCACCAGCCTTTGTCCCTCTCAGCCTTCACCACCCTCAGCCCTGCTGCTCCCGGGGCCGTTCTGGGGCAGCTCCATGGGAGGCTCCCAAAAGGGACCTTCTCTTGTGGCCTCTGCTGTCACCTGAGGTCACCCCGTCCCCTTTCCGTGCAGGTTGGCTAATCCCCCGTGGCTCAGCCTGCTGGGGAATTAGGGGAGTTGAGGATCTGGACAGGAAAGGTGCCTTCAACCCTTTATCTGGCCTCTTCTAATGCCCTGTGTGCCACCAGATAAAATCTGGTGCGCGTTTTTGATTTTTATTTTTACGCGGAAAAGCAACACTGAAATTTCCTCCTGACATTTAACTCAGTCAGTCAGTGACAAACCGAATAAACATTCCTGTTTCGCTGGGACAAAGGCTCCAAGATCCTGCTGGGACTTAAATGTTTCATCATTTCCGAAGTAAAACGTTTCAGTTAAAAAAAAAAAAAAGAAGAACAACAACTAAAAATGACACGTTTCAATGTTTTTCTAATTATTTTCTCCATTTTGGCTGGAGCTATTTGTCAAATCTGGCCTCGCTTCTCAAATAGCTTTGGAACCTTCCAAAACTGCTATTTTGGGGACTTTTCCTGTTATTGATGAATAAGGTGGATCCCTTCCCTGCATTCCTGTTCATTCCAGGTGTTTTCTGGGGTGTCTCACAGGTGGATGGAGCCTTGGTGCCACCCTTTTGGTGCAAGGGCAGGAACACCCTCTGCTACCCCAGGCTGCTCCAGCCTGGCCTCGGGCACTTCCAGGGATCCAGGGGCAGCCACAGCTCCTCTGGGAATTCAATTCCAGTCCCTCACCGCCCTCACAGGGAAGGATTCCTCCCCAGTATCCCATCTAACCCTGCCCTCTGGCAGTGGGAAACCGTTCCCCGTGTCCTGTCCCTCCAGGCCCTTGGAAATCGCCTCTCTCCATCTTTTTTGTTGGGTTCTCCTGCAAGGCCACAGTGAGGTCACCCCAAAGCTTCTCCTCTCCAGGCTGTGCAATCCCAGCTCTCCCAGCCTTTCCCCACGGAGCTGCTCCATCCCTCTGCTCATCCCGGTGCCTCCTCTGGACCCTCTGCAGCATCTCCACATCCTCCCTGGGCCGGGACCCAGAGCTGGAGGCAGCTCCGCAGGTGGGGTCTCACCTCAGCGGGGCAGAATCACAAGAACAAAACCCCCCACATTCTAATTTCGCTCTGGAAAAAAAAAAAATAAGACCTCGGTGCTATTTTTATCCAGAGCCCTCCCTCACACCGGATTTTTGCAGACTAAGGGTAGATGGCTTTTTTTCTTCCTCCTCCTGACCGAGAGGTGGAGAGGACTGATGCAATGTCATCTAAACTTGGAGCAGCCCGTGCTGCAGCGGCTGGGGAGGCTTTGCAGCATGAGAACCATCCCCAGTTTCCCCCTGGATGAGGCTGTGCCAGTTTTCCATCCTGTCTTTGTTCGGGAAGACTCACCCTTGCCTTGAAAATGGATCTGGAGGATTTGCCCTTCCCTGCCTCGAGTGAGAGCCACTCCCGGGGCTGTGACCTTGCTGGTGGGGGGTGTCCCCTTTTCCTCAGGGATTTGTACCCAGGTGGTTTAATTTGTGTCCTGCGCCACTCCGGGTGCCTCAGGGGACTGTGCTGTGCGGTGACCTGCATTCAGCAGCGCTGCAGAGCATCAGCCCGGCCGGGATCTGCCACTTCGAGCCTAACTCAGGGACAAAAAGGCGGCTGTCCCTCTCCTGTGGACGTGGTTCCATGCAGATAAGTGGGGAAAAGAAGCAAGGAAACGGGTGGTGTTGTCCCTGGAAAACCGTGTTGGTGTGGAGACGGGAAGATGTCACTTGGCACAAGGGAGGGAGCGACCCAGCTCGGGTTTATCAGCCCTGATGAAGATCCTGTGGGCTCTTTGGGGTGTTAATGCAGGACAAACCGTCCCCTCTGGCTCTGCTGCGCTCACACAGCTCTGGCAGCCCTGCTGGGGCTCTTGGAGGGTGAAGGAGCAGCTTTTTCCAGGAGACCTTGGCTGTGCCTGGGATGTGGGAAGTGCGGGGAAAGCAAACAGGCTTTGGCTGGGCCTCGGAGCCTGGACGTGAGCGGCTCCAGCGGGACTCTCTGTCCTGCAGGGAAGCGAGGAGGCTGCAGTGAGTCCTGTCACTCCCCTTCCTGAGATGGAAAAAGTCCCTTCCCAGTCGTTTCTCCCCCTCTATCCCCAGATCCCTTCTCAGCGGGGACTAATGCACTTGCTCTCTAGGCTGGCTTAGTTCTGACATGGGATTACATCTCTGTGTGTGGGTACGCGAGCTCCCTCCCCCTGCTCGCGACAGCTGAATCCCAGCTCGTTCCAGCAGCGTTTGACAGAGAGGAAATGTCTCAAACCCCCTGAATCCCACCAGAATTCGTGGGGGTGGTGATTTGATTGAGTACCCGAATGTGCGTCCCCTCCGAGGGGGTTCTTGGGAGGGGGCTGTGATTTGTGGTGCGTGAGGATGTGGGAGCTGTAGGTCATCGTCCCGTGGGGGCTTTCCTGCTCCCAGCAGAGCAGGGGACAGATCCCATATTCCAAACTGCCCTGTCCCTCCAGGCCCTTGCCCCAAGTCTCTCCCCATGTTTCTTGGTGGCTCCTTCAGGTCCTGGAAGGCCACAGTGAGGTCGCCCCAGAGCTTCTCTTCTCCAGGCTGAGCAATCCCAACTCTCCCAGCCTTTCCTTGCAGGAGAGGTGCTCCATCCCTCCAATCCTTCTCTGGACTTGCTCCAACAGGTCCATGGCCCCAAAAAACACCCTAAACTGGGTCAGGGAAGGGCAGCCAGAGCCGTCTGTGCTCTTTTTCACCTGCAAGGCAGGATGGCAACACAGCCCTGCCAGAGCTCCAGGAGGCTTTGGACATCACTCCCCGGCACAGGGGGGGATTGTTGGGGTGAATGTGCAGGGCCAGGAGCTGGACTCTGATCCCTGTGGATCCTTTCCCACTCGGGATAGTCCATGATGGAGCCATGCAGGGCTGTCCAGCTGTAAAATTCCTGCTCCACGGAGCCATTCAGCTCTAAGAACAGGTGGAGACTTTTTCCAAAGCTTTCGTTTAAGGAATGAGATTGCCCTTTCCTGGTTCATTGTAGGATCCTGGCCTCTGAAGCATAATTGAACAGCTTGGCCTGTTTTCCCCCACAAAATCTCCCAGTTCCCTCTCCTTTCCCTGCCCTGGAGGTTCCTGCGCTCGGCAGCATTTGCTGAACTCGGAGAGCCTCTCCCCGCAGCTGCCGCTGCTGCTGCATCTCCGCAGACCATCAATATTCATGTGCTTCATCAGCAGAGCCTCTGGAAAGAGCTCCGGGAGCCGCGAGCGGGATGCAGCGCGGGGAGAGCCTTTCCCGTGTGGGGTCGGGGAGCCGTGCGTTTGCCACGAGAGGGGGGTATGAGCCCGCGGGAGCCGGGCACCGGGCCGGCTCGGGGTGCTGCCCGGCGTGGGCACTGCNATGGGCGCTGCTGCTCGGGGTCTCACCTGCGCAGGGAGGAGCTCGGCCCACGGGGATTTGCTCCCGGATGAGCCGCTGCGGGAGAGCTGAAGCAGAAGGGATTTTCCCGGCTGCAATCTGGGCAGGGAATGCTGCGCGCACCCCCGCTCCTCTCTGGGCTGGTTGATTTTCCTTGGTGACTTCTGGTAAAATCGTTTTCCTTGGATAGATCTGTGTTTTCCCCAGGAGCTGCCCCCTCTGCCCTGTATCATTCTCCCCTTTGCACTGATGCAACCGTTTGTGTTTGTGATTGCAGAAAACCGGTTTGAGGAGCTGATCTGGCTCATCCTAATTGGTTTTTTTCTCCCCCCTTTCCCAGGTCAGGAACATTTCTTTCCCAGGTGTTGCTTGAGCATGTTGTGTCCTGGGGTCTGAGCAAGCCTGTCTGTAAATGATCCCAGCTCTTCTCTTGTACTTTGCTGTGACATCAAAAGCCCGGATTTCTCCTGCTGGGTGATCTCCCGGTCATCAAGGCAGATCCATGCACAGAAAACTTGGAGAAACGGTTTGATTTCAGCTTGGGAATGGGTAGACCTGAGGTTTTTTCTGGTTTATGTGTTTTCTCTGTTGATTTCTTCCATTATTTCGCAGTTCTGCGCCCACGTGTGAAGACTGAAATGCTCAAGGAAGGGCTTGGATGTTCAAATATCCTCCTGTGTGGAATATTCCCTCCCACATCAGAGAAGGAGGGAAGAAAATATAGAGAAGAAAACTTTCATCTCGTTTTTTTGAGGGGGAAAATCCTTAACGTTCACTGGACTTTAAATTTTGGACTCGGTTTTGTGATTGAGGCCTGTTATGTACCTTTATAAACCCAATTCTTTTTATCCAACAAACCACCTCATAGCACGGCTGACTCCAGGGAGGGGCTATCCACGGGATCAAAATCCAAACTCTCCTCATTCCATGGCTTTTTCCTCGGGATTTGAAACCTTGGGAACAGGTTCTGGGTCTGTGGAGTCAGGCCACGCGCGTGCTGTGCAGTTGCAGTTGAATTCTTGTGTGAAATATCCTTTCTGGTCCGGCTGCTGCAGGGAGATTAGGAATAATCCCCAGTCCCCATCCATCACACTTAATTAGGGCCATTTCCTAACGAGCCTTTGGACAGCTCAGGGAAGACTGAGCACCTTGTCATCGCTTCCAGGAGGGAGAAGGACCAACAGCCTCCTGCCCAGGGCTGGGGCTGGCTCCAGGGTGGGTTGGAGAATCCCAAGGAACATCAACGAGTCCAAAAAAAATCTGCTCAAAAAGCAGAAAATCCCTGGATTTAGGGGAAATCAGGTACTCACTGCCATTGAGCTCAGTGCTCTGCTCCTGGCCTGTTTTCCTGCCTCTGCCTTCCAGAAACTGGGAGATCCTGGGCAATTCTCCGAAGTGGCCGCGGGTTATTTTTCCTGAGAAAGGCTTTGTTTTTTAGAAGATGTCAATTGAAACAGAAGCTGAATCTGTTCCAGGGAGGGTGTTGGTTGGATGAGCGTCTCGATTTATTTATTTTGTTAGCATTTGTTAGTTTTTACGTTGGTGGTGCATCCCTTAGGTCCCATCCCAAGGAAAACATGGAGGGGAGGGGTTAAGCTAAAGCAACTGTCTCTTGAAATGTCATTAATCTCCATTTATACGAGGGAAGTTTTTTCCAGAGGTCACAATCAAAACGTGTCCCAGTTATCCTGGTCAGTTGTTCCTCACTCTCTGGTTTAGTACCTCGACAAAATGTCCTGAATCGGACTTTTCCCTGTGATTCGGGGTTTGCTGAGTTGGTTTGGGGTTTTATAGGAGAGATCTGGAGAAGCCAGTGGTGCCCTGGGCTGATCCCCCAATGCGGGCAGCAGGGGATGGAGGAATTCTCCCCACTCAGGTGAGACCCCACCTGCAGAGCTGCCTCCAGCTCTGGTCCAACAGCAGGAGGACGTGGGGCTGCTGGAGAGAGTCCAGAGGAGGCCCCGGAGCTGCTCCCAGGGCTGGAGCCCCTCTGGAGCCAGGCTGGGAGAGCTGGGAATGCTCACCTGGAGAGGAGAAGGATCCTCAGAGCCCCTTGCAGCGCCTGAAGGGGCTCCAGGAGAGCTGGAGAGGGACTGGGGACAAGGCTGGAGGGACAG
The DNA here is from genome assembly GCA_013389985.1 of Dryoscopus gambensis. Lineage (NCBI taxonomy): Eukaryota > Metazoa > Chordata > Aves > Passeriformes > Malaconotidae > Dryoscopus > Dryoscopus gambensis. Next base: position 35,535 of record WEIT01021953.1, read on the forward strand.
GACGCAGGGAATGGCTTCCCAGTGCCAGAGGGCAGGGACAGCCACTGGTCACACTGGTTCAGGCTTCCATGGAATCAACTCCGTGCCTGCTGTACCTGCACTTTGTCCCACCCCTGTCCCCAAACAGCACCTCAGTGCCTCACCTGGCAGGTCACCCAAAGTGTCCTGGTCCTCCAGGTATGGCTTTTTTTCTCAGGATACATTTTAGTGAGCCTGGCTTTCCTCTCTGGCTTTGCTGTGCTGGGACTGTGGCTGGCAGAGCCCTAATTACCGAGGGCTGGGATTTGTAATTCCTGGCACAGAAACAGCACGAATGGATTTGTTCCGTTCCTTTTTATCAGCCTCTCCAGCCTGCCTCTTATCTCATTACTTTGGGGAGGGCTGAGATGGGATTAAGAGAAGTGCAGGCCTGATAAATGGAGATAGAAACCCTGGAGCTGGGGTGGATCAATACAGATCCATCACGGAGAGCTTGCAGGGAGGAGCAATTGGATGGAGCCAGGCCTGGGGGGAAGGAGGCTGCCCTGGAACGGGAGCTCAGGGACACGGGAATGTGTCACGGCGGTCACTGAACCTGTTGGGCTGGGTGAAAGTGGAGCACGTGTGGAGGCAGCTGACACGTGGCTTCCTGCACATCCATCACTTGTCCTGACTCAGCTCCTTGCCGTGGTGCCGATGAATATCTCGGCTGGATGAAACTTTCCCAGGCTTCACAAGGACTCGCCGGTGCCTCCCGCACCCAGCGGAGCCGCTCGGTGCTCTCCCCGTCCCCGAGGTGTGCTGGGATGTGTGGGACATGCTGGGCGCTGTCTGCGGGCTCAGGATGCAGCTGAGGGAAGAGGGGAACGGGCCGCTGTGGTTTGGTTTGGAAATCAGGATGCAAAGCCTGGAAACTTCTCCAAGCCACTGAGGTTGCCAAGGGAGTGCAAAACAGGTCTTGTGGGAGCACCTGGAGCAATCCTGGCAGAGTGACCTCTTCCCTGAATGCTGCCGAGCTCCCGGTGCATCCTTCTTTTTCCTGATCCTTGTCGGCAGCAGGGGAGGATGTGCTCGGGGTAGGGTTTGGAGGTGACCTCGTTGTGTTCCCGGGGGAATGGAGGAAGTGTCGCTGTTGGGCACAGAACCATCCACTGGCGCTGGTGTGGTTTGGGGAGTTTTGCTCCTGGCACAGGCACTGACGCCAAAATAGGCTCGTCTTCGGGAGCAGGAGAGGCCTGGAGGGTCCTGCCCTTGCAGGGCTGCTCCCTGTCTCGCTCTGCCTGGATTCCTGTGGCTGCCAGCCTTGGGAAGGGGATTTCTATCCTTGCTCCAAGCCTGCTGGGATCGGCGTGGTGAGGACCCTGTGGTGCGTGTGGACACTGAGTAATTCCATGTGGCATGGCTGCTTTCCAGCCAGGAGTGAAGATCCAGCTGCTCAGGTTGGCTCCTTGGTCCCAGTTTTTCCTTTAAACCAGGGCTTCCCCTTCTGCCTGGGAGCTCTGAAGGGCACCCAGGACGCTCCTGGGGACGCTCCTGTCTTTTCTGACACCATCCTTCTCTCATTTCTTCACACACTTCCTCAGGCTTCTCCTTCCCAGCAAAAACCTGGGAAGAACTTCCTCTTCACCTGGCCCTGGGCACAGATCTCTGCTCGTTCTCTCTCTCCTCACTTCTGTCTTTCCCTTCTAATTCCCTCCTTTAATTTGCCTTTGCTTATTTTGAATACAAAGCTCCTCCATCGCAGTGTTTACAGTTCATTAAGCCTTAGGCCCATTGCTTATTCTCCTTCTTATACCCCTACTTAACCGCCTTGGCTCCCTGTGCCCTTTCCCTGCTTCCAGAGTATCCAGGATGAATCACAGTCCCTGTCCCCAGCTGCCTGCCGCATAGTTCCCATATCCCAGGAATCCCGTTCCCAGACACTGCCGTGCCTCAGTCGCAAATCCTTCTCTTTCTCATCCCTTCAAAATTCCTTTCCCCGGAGTCAGCCTCTCTCACGAGCCTCCCCAGCTCAGCACAGCCTCCAGGAAGGTTCCCTGTCACCTGCACAGTTTCCCAGGGTATTCCTGGTGTGGGCATCCCGGTGCTCAGAGCGTTCCCGCCCGCTCTGTTTGTTGTGGAGGTGCTGGCTGGCACGTGCTGGCACTGGGCTTATCTCCCAGGCACCGAGTAAATGCCATCAGCTCGCTTTGGGTCCACTCCTCCGTATCAGCCTTGGTCATGGTTTCCCTTCGGCTCTTCCCAAAATAGGTCTAAAGCACAAATGCCCCGATTCCCATCTCGCCAGGGGTGTGGCGAGGAGCGAGTGCTGGCTGCATCCCAGCTCTGTTCCCCTCCAGCAGCTTCTGGACCAGGGTGGGGTTTCTGATACAATTTTATTTTTTTTTAGTTGTTGTTTTTATTGAACTGAATTTTCAAGTCACATTTTCTGCCCCAACAAGAGAAGTGACGCCGATGTTCGGGAGACTGAAGCAGTTGGAGAGCAAGTGGACAGAAACAGTGAGCAGAAAACAAGTGGGGTGAGGATGTAGGATGAGGATGTGGGATGAGGATGGGGGATGCTTTGGGCTGAGACAGAGCAAATGGTGGAGCCCGGTGCTGTGGGGACAGAGCCACTCGCTCTGGCTGAGAACAGCCCTGCCACTGAGGCACAGCGTGGGCAGGGTGAGCTCGGGCCCTGCGGAGAGGAACACCCGGAGTTCAACTTTCTGGAGCTGAAATTTCCTCACCGCTGCACTTCTCCTGCCCGTGGCTCAGTCCTCCTCCTCCTCCCCTTCCCCGGGCAAAGCATCTGAACTGAAATCACTCTGCAGATGGAGCCCAGGACACTGCACCATTTGAAATCTTTGAGTCACCTGGAGCTCCAGTGCTTGGCTGCTCACCGGCTCGGGATCCTTTTCCGTGGTGGAAATGTTCCCACGGACATCAGAGCCTGCTGCTGCTGCTGCCCTCGCTCCCCTCCCCTCAACGGGGACAGCTCTGTCCCCTCTCCTGTCCTCCAGGGACACCAAGTCCAGCTCATCCCGTGCCTGCACACACGAGGAGCAGGGAAGCGTCCGGCAGGAGCGGCGAGCCAGGCCGGCTGAAAATAGCCTGCTTGTCAGAGTTTTCCGTGAGACCTTTGAGACTCCTTATCTCCTGCTGCTGTTCTGGCACAGGACGAGTTGCAGATGGAGCGGCCTCCAGGAGCAACTCCAAGGCTTCCTGCACCCGGGCAGGACCCGGGGCCGTTGTCCCGCGGGATATCGGTCACTGTGGGGTTGCAGCAGCCTCTGGTTTAGCAGGAATATTTGGGGGGAGTGAAACCTGCCTAATATCACGGGGTGGGGGATATTGAGAGGCCTGGATTTGGTGACAGCAGGATTAGCAGGGATTTTAAGCTGTTGGAAAGATGCCGGCAGTGGGAGCGGGGTTTTGGAGCTCTGGAATACCCGCCCTGCTTCCAGCAATGCAAAAGGCAGCAGGAATATCCCAAGCCATCCGTAAGGTCCGTGATTTGCTGTGAAAATAAATAGATTCCTGCTAGGAAGCAAACAGAGCTGCTGCTTTGCTGGTCGGGAAGCTGCTCCTGCTCCCAGGCTCCTCCCGGCGAGCCGTGGGTTCGTGGATCCGTTCCTGCTCAGGTGTCACCAAGCTGTGGCCCCGGGGCAGGCTTGGCACCGTGACCTCCTGGTGCTTTCCACAAGTGCTTTCCTGACCCTGGAAGAATTTTCATGTGGCCTTAATGAGCCATCTGGGGGTAATTAGTTCTCCGTTTTATGACATCCTGGCTTTTCTCATGGAACGTGGCATGGCTGGGGCCGTGCCGGTTCTCCAGCCACAGCTGGGAAGGAGGGAGGCGAGCGGGAGGGTTTGCATCCATCCTTCTTCTTCCTGGTGCCCGTAGAGAACCCAGCTCCAGGTGTGCTCCTATGTGAGCTTCATCCACATCCGTGGAGGATCCATCCTGCTGGAACCTGTTGCTCTCAGGTTCAGGTCGAGCCAGCTTCCCAGCCGCCGTATCCCGGAGTTTCCTGGAGTAAGGGATTACAGAAAGGATTAGATATAAACCTCTGCTGCCGCAGTAAATCACGTTTTTCACTGCTGCCAGCTAGGCAGGGAGGAGAGCTGGCGGAGCCGGCGTTTCCCGTGGCAGCGCTGCTGACCCCAATTATTTCGGGGTGATAAACCACCACCTGTCCCTGGTCTGCCATAAACTGCTCCGCTGCCTGGAAAACCAACCAGGTTAAAGAGGAAATAACAAACAGCCTTTCCCACTGGTTTTTTTGGGGGGAGTTTTTTAAGTTCTTGGGATTTGGGGTGATGTTTGGGAGGTTTTTCTCTGACTCCAAGAGGTGTGTGATCGCTTTGGAGTGGAGTTTTAGAGATTGGCCCTGAAATTCCTGGGAGCAGCTAAAGAGATGTTCCATCACTTGGATGATGCTTGGGACAGAGTTATCAGCAGTTTTATTTTACAGAGGAGGAAGCTGAGGCACAGAGTGTGTTCCTTACTGCTGGAAGTGAGGATTTCTGGGATTTCTGGGATGTTTGGCCCAGAAGATCTCCCTGCACTGACCTGTTCCTCGTGCTGGTGATGCCAATCCTGGCGCTAGGAAGAACCAGAAGGAGAAGCTGCTGCTGGGCAGCTTCTTAATTGTGATTCCTAAGGATGAGGTTCATTACAATGAAGTTCTGATGGTCTTTAATTTACCAGAACACAGGCGCAGACCTGCAGCAAACACTCCAAGAAATCCATTAGAAATCCTGCGTGGAGGAAAAGGCCATTGAGCTGCTCCACTGGGAATGGCAGGGCTTTGTTGTCTTTTATTTTCCCCTTCTAGTTCACCCCATCAGCTAATGGCTTTTGCTGACAGATATTTATCAGCCTGAACGTGCTTTCCTTAGCCTTGGAAAAATAGAAATCTTTACTCCTGGCTGCAATAAAAAAATCAGCCCGATATCCCCGAACGAACCAGCCTGGATATCAATCCTTCTCCTGCCATCCCAGCTCTGGGAGTCGTTGAGAGGCGAATGGCAAAAGCAGAAAGTGAAGCCACCCAAGGTTAGGAACAAGCCCTGAATTATTATTTTTAATTTTTTTTTTTTGTCAGCCAGAAATGTCATGTGCTTAACGAGCCGAGGGGCAGAGCGTGCTCGCGGCTCTCCGCGGGGCTGGGAGCGAAGCTGTCCCAGCTCCCTGCACCGTGTGAAACAGCCCTGTCCCGGCGTGGGAGAGGATTTGTGGAGCAGGGATTGGGGAAGGGAAGGGAAGTTTCAGGGAAGGGAAGGGAAGTTTCAGGGAAGGGAAGGGAAGTTTCAGGGAAGGGAAGTTTCAGGGAAGGGAAGGGAAGTTTCAGGGAAGGGAAGGGAAGTTTCAGGGAAGGGAAGGGAAGGGAAGTTTCAGGGAAGGGAAGGGAAGGGAAGGGAAGGGAAGTTTCAGGGAAGTTTCAGGGAAGTTTCAGGGAAGTTTCAGGGAAGGGAAGGGAAGGGAAGGGGGGCACAGATGCCGGCGTGTCCCCACGAGGTGTTCCCAGGTCCCGGCTCCAGGCCCACCAGGGATCGAAGAAAGGGGCTCAGCACCCCGGTGGTGCCTCTGCAGAGTTCAGTCTCCTCTCCTTTACACCCTGAGCTGATTTTCTCCTTTCTTACGCCCCTTTAGGAAGCTGAGATCTGCTCCCAGCCCTGTCTGCAGCAAGTGAAAACTCCTCTGTTTGGATTAACCAAGTCTGGCCTTACAGAAATGCCTGTTGAGCACGGCTCAGGAAAACCAAGCATCCCTGATACGCTGGGCGGTGCTGACAGATTTATGGCCGAGGAAACAGCCCGTAACTTGTGAGATGCTGCTCCCCACCATAAATGCAGTTAGGACATTTTTTCCAGCACTAATTGGGATGAGGATTGATGTCCTCACCCCTTCTCTCCAGAGGGGCTGGCAAACACCAGGGGCTTCCCTTTGGAGCTTCTTGAAGCTCTGAAAATTCCTGAAGTGAGGTTTTTTTTTTTTTCCCCATGGATTCCTGCTGTCCTGGTGACTCTGGGACACCTAAGGAGTCTGAGCAGGTTTGTGGAAGCTCTCTTGCTCTCTGTGTGTAAGAATATGTGTGACTCCATCTGTATATTTACATTTTATGTGTATGTGAACATGTGTGTAGAGACTAAAAGGAAATTAACTCCTCTTCCATTGCTCAGGGCTGGGATCTGCACATTCTCTTTGGAGTATTTCGTGCCAGATATGAGCTCTGACTTACATTTTGAATAGAAATTTTAATTAAGTTGGTGTTTGTGAGCTGCTGCAGGGTGGGGGTGGCTTTGGCCACTCTCTTGCTCAGGAAATAAAATGACCTCACTTGTGAGAGTTGCAGGGTGACAGGCACCAGCTTCCATCCCTGCTGGGAAGTGAGGAGTATGTGGGAGAAGGCAGCTCCAGAGTTCCTGGATGCCACTTTCCAGCAGGGATCAGAATGGGGATGCCCTGGGTGAGGCACTGAGCGCCTCAGGGACCCCCCCAGCTCTCTGAGAGACGTTCGCCTTGCTCGGGTGGTTCAGTTCATGGGAGAAAAACAATTTTGTGCAGATCCTCAGCGCAGCAGGAGGGATTTTTTCATGGATAATATGATCCAAAACGTAATTCAGAGGGTAACAAAGCAAACAGAGCAGTTTTTCTGCTGTTTTCCTGGGTGCTGGGCTGAGTTTGACCATTGCAAGGTCTCTGAGCTTGCCTGTGCAGAGCTCCCTGCTTCCCTCGGTGCATTCTCGTTGCCTTTTTCCCGTAAATCTAACACAATTCCTCCATTCCACTCCAGGCATGAGGTCTCAGGATGTGAGATTTGAGGAAAGAGTCATCCTGGCTGATGGGCAGAAATGGGAAAATCATCGACCTCAGGGACAGCGACATGGCCCTGCGCGGGGAACAGGTAGGAACGGCTGGAATCAAAGAGAATTTCCCTGGAAGGTTAGGCTGGATATTGGGAAAATTCCTTCAGGGAACGGCTTTGGAGTCACCATCCCTGGATGTGTTAAAAAAAAAGTGTGAGTCTGGCACCTGGGGACACGGGTGGCCTTGGCAGTGCTGGGTGAGTGGTTGGACTCGATGATCTCAGAGGGCTTTTCCAGCCCAAATGATTCCGTGGTTCCAGCTGGGCTCCACCAGCTGAGGATCTCGGCTGCTGTCCTGGGAAATGATAAATTTGATGGAGCCCCTTCCAGCCCTGCTCTGCAGGGATTCCAGCCTGGCTGTAAATAAAAAACAGTCCCAGCACTTCCCCAGCGCCTCCCTCTCATGGATCCCTCTGCCTTTTGCTCTGGCTTGGGAATGTTCTGGACTGGGAAACCTTCAGGGATTCATTATTCAAACCACGCTGGCTTTCACTGCAGAGTTCCAATTGTGGTTTATGGGCTTGGGCTGGGATTATTGCATTTAAATTCAAGGCAGATCTCCTTCCCTCGTGGGGAACGAACGTTAGATCCTTGCCCTGCTGGGAAGCCAGCCCTGGGTGCACGGATCGGCAGGAAGGTCTGACTCCAGCTCACCTGGCTGCTCAGGTAACAGCTGGGCTGCTGCTTGCTCCAGAAACCTGCTGAGATGTGGATCTGTTGGATTCGAGTGGCTCCTGGATAAGGGAGAGGGGCAGAAGAGCTGGTGAGGGAATGCAGAGCTGAGGAAAGGGATTTTGGACATGGGGGAGTGGCTCCCCACTGACAGAGGGCAGGGTTAGGCGGGATACTGGGATGGAATTCCTCCCTGTGAGGGTGGGGAGGCCCTGGGATGGAATTCCCAGAGCAGCTGTGGCTGCTCCATCCCTGGAAGTGCCCAAGGCCGGGTTGGATGAGGCTTGGAGCAGCCTGGGACAGTGGAAGCTGTCCCTGCCCATGGCTGAGTGGAGCTGGATGAACTTTAAGGTCCCTTCCAACCCAAACCAGTCTGGGATTCCATGAAGTAGCCCCTGATTTTGGCTGGGTGACAAAGCCCAACCCTCAGCGCAGGGAACCAGCACAAACTTTGCTCCCTGTCCCTGCCCATGGCCGGCACGAGGCTCTCGTGGATAAAACCCCACGCTCGGGGCAGCCCGATCCCCACGGTGCAGCCTGGTCCTGCCCTCGGTTTGTTGTTGAGTGTGCTGCAGCCTCGATGTTTGGTAGGGGCTGAGCAAAGCTCAGATCTTGTTTCAGCTGCAGCGGGAACCTCAGCGCAGCAGCCATCGACGCCAGATGGTCTCAGCTGGGTCGAAGTCCAAGAGGATGAGGAAAAGCTGTGTAAAGTCTGTCACGGAGACGTGGCTCGAGAGTCTCCTCACGGGAGAGAGGGAACATCAGAGTTTGAGCTGCTTAAAATCAGCCTGGGCTAACTTTTAGGAGTGAAATCCCTGTGGGGGGCTGTGCTCAGCCCTTTTTGCGCTGCGATTTGGGCTCTGTTGGCACCGCCCTGCTGTGAAATGAGAGCAGAGTGTGGAGAGCCGGGGCAGGAGCGGGCACAGAGGAGATCTCCGTGTGCTGGGCTGGCTGCACTCCCATTCCTGCACGGCAGGAGCAGGGAAACAGCCCCGGGGCTGGAGGTGACACAGACCCCGAGCCCTCGGAGCAGCAGGTCCGGAGATCCCGGCAGATGACACCGATCCCAGGGCCCTCTGCCCGCGAGCTCACTGGTGGTTCCTGCTTTGGTTCCTATTAACAAATCTCTGCGGTTTCGAGCTCCTGCTGCTCTGAGAGGGGCGGGAGCTCCACAGCCAAGATAAATAGGATAAATATTCCCGGGGTCTGGCCGGGGCTCCAGGAAAACAGAGAGTGCAGCGAGTAATTTGGATAATGCCTTCAGACACGGCCATTATCCCACCAGCGCTTCCTGAGGAGGCTCGGCCAGAGAGAGCCGGACCACAGCGGGTTGGACACGGCCTCTGCCACGCCGAGAGGCTTGGCCTGGCACCGGCACGGCCACGTGTCCCCGGGCTCTGTCCTGGAGCCAGCTGTGGTGGGGCTGGGAATGCCAACCCCCTGCCCTGTCCCTGCTTCCAGGGACACTGGGAATTCGCAGAGCTCTGGTGGAGGTTTTAGGTCCATTTCTCTGGCCAGGGCAGGCAGAGAAGCATCTGCTGCTGTAATCCCTGTCTGTGCTGAGCGAGGGTGTTGCTGTGCCTTGTCCAAACAGGGTTTTGCGAAGGAAGAGAAGGAAAATCCAAGATAAATCCATCCCTAATGGCGAATCCTTTGAGAAAGCCAAGCACTGCTCCAGGAACTGCTGCTGAGCTTTGGGGAGAATCTCCAGGCTGGCCAAACCCCGAGCTGTGGGCTACCCCCACCTGCCCGGGGCTTTGCTTCTGCCCCCTCATACCCACGAGCTCCAAGAGCACTTGAACTTCCTGACTGGAGATCCTGGCACTTGCTGGCATCCAGGGAAGGAGAGCAGGAGTAAGAAATAGCCAAGCCACCACCTGGGGCGGATCATGGACAGGAATCAGATCCATCTCCATGGAGATTAAGCCCTGCTGCCACTCCAGAGGATCAGCAGGAGAGCTCTGCCCACGGCGGGGCACGAGGATAAGAGGAAGTTTTGCTCGTGCTGCCTGCCAGGACTAATTGAGATCTTCTCACTCCGGCTCCCCTCTGCTGGAATCTCTCCAGGAACGCACAGACCTGTTCTTCCCCTGGTGCCTCAGGGAGCACCAAACACGGGTCACGAGTCTCCCACACTGATTCCAGAGGGAAAAGCCAACCTGGGACAGCGAGTTCCAGTTCCCATGGAGAGAAGGAATCGCTGGGAGCACCTCAGTGCTCACCTGGCCCTCCCACAAGGGCTGTGCCCTCACCTGGAGCAGTGGGATGCAGCTCTCACGTCTCCAGTCCATCCTGGAGATCCTTTCCCGATATCTCTACCCTGCCTGTGCCGTTTTCTCTGCCTGTCCCTGAGGGCAGAGGGTTTCCCTTGGGTTTTGCCTGTGGGCTGCAGAAAGTTTTCCAGCTGCACTGAATCCCGAGGCCGTGTCCCAGCCACACGGAGAGGGCTCCGGCTCCGGGGTCAGGGAGCTGCTGCACGGTAGCTCCAGAGATGGGATCTGTGGATTAAATTTCCAGGAACTGGTGGGGCCCGACTCAGTTTTGAGCCACCCAATTGAAAATAAACACAGAGCTATAGATGGGCCCTGCTCCGCCCCAGCTGATTTTTATCAGGCCTGGCCGGGCCTTGGGATGGAAAGAGTGCTCGGTTGGAGTCACTCTCCATTCCCAATCTCAGGAGGATTTGGGAAGCAGAAAGTTCGAGCTGGGGCCTCTGTGAAATTCTGGCTGCTCGGAGATTTTCCCACATTTTCATCAGACCTACAGCTCATTCGAGTTTTTTTTCCCGAGGTTTTAAGGGCTGAAGAGCTCGTTGTATCTGTCTGGTGATCCCTGGTTTCTGCGGGAGCTGGACACCGTGTCCCTGCAGGACTTAAAGACTGGGGAAAAGGGCTCTTTTCTGTGCCAGTTTAGAAGGTGCAGCAACCAGCAGAAAGGCAGAGCTCGGAGGATGGACACCTGCCTCGGGATGCCTTTCAGCCAAGGTTTCCATCTGTGCAGCCAGAGCCGCGAGATGGTACCGGCAGCTCCCAGGGAACGAGGTCCCTGCTCCCCCGAGGCCCTTCCCAGCGCTGGGAACAGCGGGGTTATCAGAGGGGGGTGGCTCCTCTCTAAGATGGAAATTTCTCCTGTGGCCGGAGGCAGGGATCTTGGCTGGCATCCCTGCTCGCTGTCACTGAGCCTCGCCACCTTCCAGGGTTCACTTTGTTCACAAAGAGCCTCAGATAAGCTCTTGGCAGGGGTGCTCCGCTCTGCAGAGGCATGAGCAGGGCTCGGGGCAGGGGGGGTTTAATTTTAACCTCTTGTATCCCTTGGAAGCTGCAGCTCTGACACAGAGCCCGGGGCTGGGGCAGCACTCGAGGCTCTGCATGGGTGGGAAGCATCAGCATCGCTGCCAGGGTGGGATCAAGGAGGGCACAGGATCATAGAATCTCACAGAAGGGGCCCACAGGGATCACGGATCCAAGCCCTGGCCCTGCACAGACACCCCAACATTCCCACCCTGTCCCAGAGCCTTGTCCAAAGGCTCCTGGAGCTCTGGCAGGGCAGTGCCCATTCCCTGGGGAGCCTGGGCAGTGCCCAGCACCCTCTGGGGGAAGAACCTTTCCCTGCTATCCAACCTCAACCTCTCCTGACACAGCTCCAGCCCTTCCCTGGGTCTTGTCCTGCTCCCGGAGAGCAGAGATCAGAGCTGCCTCTCCACTTCCCATCGTGAGGAAGCTGTAGCCTGCAATGAGATCGTCCCTCAGTGTCCTCTTCTCCAGGATCAAGTGAGCTGGATTATGTGTTTCTCCACGACCGAATTTCTTTACCAGTCTGAAAAACCCCCTTTAACCCCAAGCTCTTAAAACAAGCGCTCTGTGATTTGAGGGAGCCGGTCTGAGGCATCTCATGAAGCACCTCCCGGGATGCTGCACTCCCTGACCCAGAGCACGGCCCCGGAGCCCTGCAGCATTCCCTGATTCCCAGGGAAGGGCTGGCTGGCAGCCGTGCAGCCTTCCCCTGCCACTCAGCCTCATTTATCATCCTCACTCGGGCTGTTTACGCAACCAAGAGTTGGCCAGAGGCGCCCGGCCCCGCTGCGTGCCAAGGGAGGAAGCGGGCACAGCACAAGCTCCTCTCGTGGCTGGCACCCAACTGCCTGCACGCTCCCTCGGCAGAACAAAAGGCCAGGATGCAGCTCCGTGGCTCAGGGCAGCCCCGGCCCCTCGCAGGGCTCGTCCTCGTGCCGGGGGTCCTGGCAAGGGGACCCCTGCCTCGTGCAGGATCCAGCAGAGATGCTCAGGCACCTTCTCACCCATCCCTGGGGTCCGAGGTGCTGAAGAACTTTGCTCCCGAAGTGTTGTCCTCGGGTTTGGTCCCTGCTTAACCCTTGGTGGCGTGGGAGCTGCTGCTGAGCTGGGGCTTGAGGAGAGATGTCCCACGATCGGCGTCCCCTGGGTCACAGAGCCACTTCTCTTATTCCCACAGCTCCACGATCCCACTGCAGCCAGGAACATTCCTCTGTTCCAGGGGCTGGGAGGGGCCTGGGGCACCCGGGATTTAGCCCCTCTGGCTGGGCTGGGCTTGCCCAAAGAGCTGCCACAGGGGCCGTTGCCAGCCTGGGGAGGGTTTCTGAGTTCCAGGTGGAAGATCCCGGTGCCAAGCTGCTGGCACCACTAAACAGACGCATTTCCAGAGGGTTTGATAGGATTTCTGTGTAAAAATAATACTTTTTTGTTTGTGCTGCTCCAGTAAACCCCGGTTACTATAAAGCTGCCAGCAGGAAACCCACTGAAGGAACGAACAGGGGACGGTCCAGGCACGGTGTCACCTCCCAAACTTCGCTACCCAGCAGTTTGGAAGAGAAGCCAAACCTGGCCAGACCCCTGTGACTCCTGCCCCGAGGGGGCCGAGCCCCCCCAGCAGGCTCCCCGCGGGTGCCCGGCTCGGGAGGGCGTGCGAGACACAGCACGCTTTGTGTCACGCCTGGCCCGGGCTTGCCTGGCAGGAGGAGCCCGGCAGGAACACGCCGGGGTCCGACACCAGCTCAGCCCTCGGGACCATCCCGGGGTGTCACAGCCGCCGGGATGGAGCCTCAGAGCGACCCCGTGGGTTTGTTATTCCAGCTCTGTGTCTCTGCTCGCAGAGCGCTCCTCTCCTGCCGTGCAGGGGGAAAGGTTGTGTCCCATCCCAAAACAGGGCTGAGGTCCTTTTCCCTGCCTTTGGGGCGTTCGGCTTCTGGCTCCTTCCAAGGTCGTGGATTTGCTTGCTCGTGGATCCCCCCCGGAGTCACACGGGGACACCGACTCCCGTCCCACCTACCTTCCAGGTGACGGAAAACAAAAGAACCCCAGATCTTTAAAAGCAGGAAGCCAGATTCTGTAAACTGTCTAAAAATGTATCCTCCGGAGATGAGCTTTGGCTCTGGCTCCCAGCCCCAGGGAACGATCCGTGCCGGGGAAGGGGAGAGGGAGGAAGGGACGGTGGAGTGGGAGCATCCTGGCTGTGTCCCCCTGCCTGGAACAGCCCAGACCGAGAGTCCCTGGGTCTCTCCACACCTCGGGATGGAGCTGCTGCCTCTGAGCTGGGATGAAATGATTTTAATTCATTAACCCTGCAGGGTTTTAGCTGATTGCCCCAGGGATTCAGGAAGTGCTGCGTGAGGGAATAAAATTCACAGAAGAGAGAGGACTCCCTGCTGCTGTAGGTAAGGCCAGCAAAATGCCCACGGTGCTGGGGAGTCCAGGAGTCATGGAATCAGAGAATCACGGAATTCCAGAGTGATTTGGGTTGGGAGGGACCTTGAAGCCCATCTCATTCCAACCCCCTGCCATGGGCAGGGACACCTTCCACTATCCCAGTTGTTCCATCCAACCTGGATCCCTTGGACCCTTCCGGGGATGGGACAGCCACAGTTTCCCTGGCAACCTGTGCCAGGGCCTCGCCGCCCTCACAGAGTCCTCACTTTTTGGTGTTGCCTTTCTCCAACCCTTTCCCAAACCAGCTCTGATTGTCACCACTGGTGGCCTCTCGACTGGTTCTGCTGGCTGAGAATTCCAGGTAGGATGAGTTCTCCTGATTTATTTGCTGAACGTTGTTGCCTTCGGGCTGACGCTCAATCAACGAAACCAAAACCTTGGAGGGGCTCCTCACCTGTGACTGAGCTCTGCACCTCATCCAGAGGCACCTCCCGCTCCTGCTCCTCCTCCTGAGCCAGCCTCACACGCACGCCGGCTGTCTGGGGCTGACGGATGACATTCCTGGCATGCAAACACCTCGCAGAACCCCCGTCACCGATCCCTGCCAGCTCCACGGAGCTCCCGTGGGACTCGGAGCCGGCAGCTCGGTGCTGCTCCGTGCCCAGAGCTGGGCTCAGCACGTCAGGCTGGGCCAGGAAGGGCTCTCCCAGGGCAAAGATGACTCCGGAGAGGGAGAAGTGGGATAAAGCACAAATGATGTGACTTCCAGGCAAACTTCTCGAGGGGCTTTTTACAAGAGCATGTACGGACAAGACACAGGGAAGGGCTTCCCGCTGCCAGAGGGCAGGGATGGATGGGATAATGGGAAGGAATCCCTCCCTGTGAGGGTGGGGAGAGGCTGAGATGGATTTCCCAGAGCAGCTGTGGCTGCCTCTGGATCCCTGGCAGTGCCCAAGGCCAGGTTGGATGGGGCTTGGATCCACCTGGGGCAGTGGGAGGTGTCCCTGCCATGGCAGGGGTGACACTGGGTGGGCTTTAAGGTCCCTCCAAGCCAACCCATTCCGTGATTCCACGATTCTGTGAAACCTTTGTGATCTCCCCGGGGCTCAGAGCGAATCCTCCTCGCTGCCGTGGCTGCCAGCAGCGAGGCACAACCTGTCATCACCCCTGCGGATGCAGAACAGATCCCGGAGCGTCGAGGAAGGCCAGACAAGCGCTCTCCCGAGGCAGGCACTCACAGACATCCTCTCCCTGGAGAGCAGCTCTTCCTGCCTCCTTGATCCTATTTACATCCCCCTCCCCCAAAAAAAAGCCCTGGGAAAAACCAACCCCGACTCGCTGGCTGCCGGAGGAGGGAAACCAAGGAGCTCCTGGGATGCAGGGGAAGGGCTGGAGGCAGCAGGGACCTGTCCCAGCGTTTCGGTGCCCACGTGGCAGAGGGAAGCCAGGAGTGCTTGGCAGGGCAGGACGGAGCAGAGCTGCTGGTGGGGGCTTTTTCCAGCCCCCCGACTCCTCTGTGCCCCAGGATCCTTGGAGGGGCACAAGGAATGTGCAAGAAGCAGTGGGGAAACGCTTAAATAATCTGAGAATCCCGAGGGAAAGGAATGAAGAGAGGGGACTAAAGAGGGAGGTTTAGCACTCCCCAGTAATAATAATAATTAGCCCAAATAATAATTAGTCCACGTGCTCCTGACTTTCGTAGATCTGCCAAAAAAAGAAAAAAATCAGATTAGTTTTTTATCTGAAGGGCAAGAACTGACTGGGATGAGGGTGTGCAGTGTAAAACCTCCAAGCACAGCTGCTTTTCTCCCCAAATTCTTCTCAAAGCACCTGATTTTAAAAACAAAACTTGTTTAGTTCCTGGCCTCATTTCACCTACTGAATTTTAGAAAAGGTCAGTCAACTTTTGTTTTGTTCTTCTCCCCCCTAAAAATGCAGAGAAGCTGCTTTCCCAAATGAAAAACTTTTTTTTTTTCCCAACCAAGCCTTGAAAACACAGAGGAAGAAAATGTAAATATTTTCATCCCCGTGATTTCGTGGATGAAAAGTGGTTTCTTTCCCCTTGCTGCTGTCTTCAGCTGCCCTGCCCTGCACTTACCCGAAAACCTGGGTCTTATTTAAAAGCTCAGAGGGGAATTGTTTGGAAAACCAACCTGATACTTACAGCCTTTCCTTTGATTTCTCGGGAGCGAAGCCAAGCCAGGCTGCTGCAGGGAAGGAGGGAAGCTCGGGATGCGCCGCTGTCCCCGGACTCATTTTAACCTGTCCTCAACCAACGCCTCCGGATGCCGCAACGCCCTCGGAAAGGTGAGCTGTGACCCTGCCCAAAGCCCGGTCCCGCACAAACACGCCTGGCTTTGGAAGGCAGGAAGGAGGAATCACAAGATTCCCACATGCACAAACCCATTAATTGCCGGGACGGGGCCGGCTGGCTCTTAATTAAAAGGTGCGGCGTGTCCCTAAACCCCAAAACCCCATCCGCAGGGAAACCGGAGCCGGGCGGGCTTGGGGGGGGTCCCTCGCCCTCCTTCTCTCCTGTTTTCCATCCCCCCCCGGCTCCCGAGGTTTTTCCTCGCTTCCCGAGGTTTGTCTTGGCGCGTGGCTCGCGGGCCAGGGGCGCCCAGGAGCCGAGCGAAGCGATCCTTTCTGTAAACGAGCGCTGATTGTAATTAGGCCGCTCTAATTGCTGCTAAGCAAATAAACAGCGAAGGGCAGCGGCGTCCCGGGGGCACGCGGGGATTGTGCAACCCCTGCGGAGCCCCCGAGCGCCTCCCCCCGGGACGGGACATGCTTGAGAAAATGATTAATTTTTAGGGTGTCCTGCCCCGGGACGCGGGAGCAGCTCGGGGAGAAGGGAGTTGGGGTCTCTGTGGGTATTCAGCACAGCCAGGACAGCTTTGCACCAGGAAAAATCCTCTTTGCTCCCTTTTTTTGGGTGGTGTTTGGAGCCAAGTGGGTCTGCTGGAGGGATCTCTGAGCGAGTGTCACAGAATATCATGGAATCACGGAATGGGTTGGGTTTGGAAGGGGCCTCCAAGCCCATCCAGTGCCACCCCTGCCATGGCAGGGACACCTCCCGCTGTCCCAGGGTGCTCCCAGCCCTGTCCAGCCTGGCTTTGGATACTTCCAGGGATGGGGCAGCTCTGGGAAATCCATCTCAGCCCCTCACCGCCCTCACAGGGAATGATTCCATCCCAATATCCCATCCATCCCTGCCCTCTGGCAGTGGGAAGCCCTTCCCTGTGTCCTGGCACTCCAGGCTCTTGTAAAAGCCCCTCTCCATCCTTCCTGTGGCTCCCTCCAGGCCCTGGAAGGCGCCTTCATATCCCGAGCTGGAAGTGACCCGTGAGGATCATCAAAGCCCAGCTCCGGAGCTGCCCATCCCATGGACCAGCCGAGCGGTGGGACACCTGTGCCTCCTCCCTGCGAGGCTCTGGGGGATGGTCCCGCTGCCGGGCAGGGCGTGGGGAGGGATGCAGGCCAGGGCCCGGCCTCTCACCTCTGCCCAGCCCAGCCTGGCGCCCGCCCAAGCCTCACGTAGGAGATCCACAGCTTAAACTCTAATTTACTTAATTCTAATTCAGCTGCCTCATCCCTGGCGTTGTGTCGGCTCGGGTGCTCCATCCCTGATTTTATCTGAGTACTTTAAATTTGGGATCTGTGGAGCCAGAGAGGGAATGGGGTGGCTCCATCCCACCTCCTCACCCCTTGTTGGTTTCCAGGTCGAAAGCCCAGCCTGTTCTTCACTTGATTCCCATTTTCCCTCCATCCATCCCAGTTTCCCCTTATGTTTCTTGACCCCCGCTGCTCCCCTGAGCCTCCCCAAGGCTCAGTCCCAGCTCTCCTGATGCTCCTTTCTCCCTGAGCAAGCCCATACCTGCCACAGCCAGCAACCCTTCCTGCACAGCTGCCTCCGCCGGCACGTGGGACACGGGGAGCAGCCAGCCCTGCCCGTGCCATGGCCCGAGCTGGGAACATCTGGGAACATCTGGGAACATCTTTGATCATCTCACCGTCCCCGAGTGACAGCCCAGTGCTCCGAGCTCCCACCACCTCCGCTCACTGCCTGCATCCAGCCTTAGGACATTCCAGCCCAGCTGTTTGGTGGGAAATAAGGATATTTTTTCCCCCGCCTGGATTGCTGTGAGCGCAGCACATCCTAATTAACAGCCAGTGAGTTGTGGGGAGTGGAATTCGTTGGGGGTTTTTTCCGCTCGCACCAGGCTCCTGCTCTGCTTTATTTCACGCGCCTTGGCTGGAATAAAATCAGGCTTGTGCTGCTGGCAAAGCATCTCCTGCTCCCCAAAGCACCGCAGGGGCACTGACTCCCCGTTTCACCCTCCCCAAACCCCCGCCACGGTCCCGAAGGGGTTTAGCAGTGGAGGGGTTGAGTCCTGCAGCTCCGGAGCTCGAGGAATTCTCGCGTTTGAAGATCGGCGTAGCTCCGGAGCGGGAGGAGGTTTGATGCCAGGGAAGTGGGGGGGAAAGGGGAAAAACATCATCGGGGAGCAAACGTCTCCCTCCATCCCCTCTCCCCACCGGCTTTTCCGCGCTGCCGAGGCTCCCTGCTCCTCGCCAGGGTCCCCCCCCACTTCCCTGCTGCGGAGCCGTCTCCAAGTGACAGCGGTGAGCGGATTAATTAAGCTGCCTGTCAGCCCTTGGCAGCCGGCAGCTCTGCCACGCCAGCGCTAATTAAACCCAACAAAACCTACCTTTATCTCCAAACCCTGCCTTGGGCTGGGATAAGGCAGGAGGCCACCGGGAGCTGAGCTCAGGCTGAGTTCATCGTGCCCGAGAGCCTGGCACCCACCCCCGAGCACAGGAGAGGGTTGGGAATGTGGGTCCTACGCCCTGAAAGGAAGGTCTGGAAAGGAAAAGGGGTTGGGGGGCTCCAGCCCCTCTGATGGCACCAGATCGTGGCGGGGCTGGCAGCTCTTGGGCAAATTTGGTGCTGAATATCCCCCCAGTATGAAGGGATTGGGGGATGGAGTGGAAAATCCCCCCCTGTCCATATCTTACACCCAAGGTGGGATGTTCCTGGATCCTGGAGCAAACCCTTGGGTGGGCTCTGGGCATCGCCCTCATGGGAGGGTCCTGGGTGAAACCTGGTACCTGTGGATGCCCCAGACGCCCGTAAAACCGTATTTAACCCAGACAGGGATGTAAAAACCCTCTCAGAGAGGAGGCAGCCCGCCGGGAGGGCGCGTGGCAGGCGGGATGCGCCGCTGGGAGCCCGGCGCTGCTGGGTGACCCTGCGTGTCCGTGCCCTGCGGTGCCCAGGGAGCCGCCGGGAGCTGCTCCCCTCGCTGTGTCTCCTGGCAGAGCAGGGCTGATCTGCCGGAGCTGAGGGAGGCTGATAAGAGCATTATCTGGAGGTGCGGGCAGGATGAAGCCGCTCTCGTCCTTCTCCTGGTTCCCTCGCGCATGGGTGTTACACCAACCCGTGCATCCAGCTGGTGTTTCACCTGGATGAGCATCATTCCCAGCGCACCCCGGTGGTCCTGCCCTTCCAGGGTTTGTTTTCCAGCCGCACGGTTTGGGGAACTTTAATTGCCCCATGATTAAGTGACTTTTGATTTCCCTCTCATCAAACGTAATCTCATTTGCTCCTTCTCCTTTCTTTCTTTTTCTTTCCTTCCCCCCCTCCTCCCCGAAATTGAATTAACATTCCATCTAATTACTCAGCCACTTCTCTAATTGCTGAAGGGACCGTGGTTGTTGTGCTCATTTAATTAATGGAGACCCGCAATGTTTAATGAGGAAGAGGATTTATTGGCTGGGGAGTTGGTGTGCAGGGCTGCCTGGCAGGAGAGGGAGGTGGATGCCAGCCCAGCGGGATAAAAGACGCTGGATCTTAAATCCCTTTTTTTTATTTTGAGGTATAAATATGGGAAAAAATCACTTTCCCTACTGGTTCAGTTGCCTTTCTGGGCGGATCCTTTTTAATGCAGATGCGTGGATTAAAACACATCGCGTCCAGGGGGTGAACCATGAGGGCAAATCCCCTCCGTGGGTGACCCTGGGGATGCTCACCTGTCCCTGCCCCAGCACCAGCATTCCCAGAGCGCTGCCCACCCTCCCCGAGAGCCCGGGGGCAGGGGCAGGGCGGGCAGGGCTGGCCGTGCTGGGGTTCGTGGGCCCCAGGGAGGGCAGCGCTGGGAACAGAGGCACATTCAGGAGGGAGATGGCAGCTCCCGCTGCGCCCGGCCTGGGGGCAGGTGGCTTTGGCTCTGCTCCTGTGGGGGATTTAAGGGAATCCATTGTATTTCGCGTTTCTGTTGACTGGGAGCAGCTCATTCCTGTGGCTCCAAGGGCGGGCAGGATCCAAAGGAGGGTCCAGTTAGTTTGGATATGAGGATGAAGTTTTTCACGATGAGGGTGGGGAGGCCCTGGCACAGGATGCCGGGGGAAGCCGTGGCTGCCCCATCCCTGGAAGTGCCCAAGGCCGGGTTGGACGGGGCTTGGAGCACCTTGGGATGGTGCAAGGTGTCCCTGATTCCTCTATCCTGATGCTCCAGGTCCTTCTCTCCGACTCCTTCCCATCCCTCTGGTGCAGAACCTGCCCCTGTGAGCCGTGCAGGGCTCTGCTCTGGGCTGATGCTTCCACATGTTGCCGTAATATCCATACTTCCCTCACCCCCCAGCCAGCCAAACGATCCAAATGTTTTATCTGCAGCCCTGCCAGGCATCTGGAAGTTCCAGGCATCCCCATTTCCGTGGCAGAGGTTTTTATGAAAGCTTTGAAGTGAAGCCCCAGCAGCTCTCCCGGCACTGGCAGCAGAGTCGGAAGCCGGACTGTGCCGGCGGCTCCAGCTGCAAACCTTGAGCTGGAGTCACAGGATGGCTCCATAATGTGGGATGGCCCCGCTCCGAGCCCGGCTTTTGAAAGGATTTTACCTGGCTGGAATGTGATGGAGAGGGAGGAGTGAGCAGAGCTCCTGGGCTGAGCCCCCCCGAGCCCCCACGGGCAGGTGAGTCCTCCCATCCTGCTTTGCCAGGAGGAATGACATCAATTCCCAAGGATTTGACCGAAAGTTCTTGTCCCCTGGATGTGCCTGTGGGTCACAGACCCATCCCCTCCCTCTGGTTTGCCGCGGTGGCAGCACGGGGGTGAAGCTGGGAGAGCAGATCCCTGGGGGCCCCCGTGGCCGGGGGTGGCAGAACAAGGATTGTTCCCGGCGGGAGACTTCCAAAAGGAGCCCAGGTGCAGCCGGGACATTTCTTGTGGAATCAGGAGAGCTCAGCTGACCCTCTGAGCATCCCTGCTCTGCCGGAGTGGGCAGTGGAAGGAGTTTGGGCATCCGGGGGTCAGCGCGGTGTCCTGGGGTCCGCGCGGTGTCCTGGGGGTCAGCGCTCTTCCCGGAGCCAGACACCTCCGGCTGCCAGCAGCTATTTTGGAAAAGATCTCAGCAAGGCAGGCTCTGCTCTGTGACCCACAGATCCCACTCCTCGTGCATCAGCGTTCAGCCCTTCCCCGGCCAAACCCTGCTCCAAGAACAAGGATCGCTCGCCTCTGAAGGAACGAAGGCAATTTGGCTGCCGAAATCCGGTGTAAAATGTCCTCGGATCTGCTGCTGATGGGGAACATCTGGTGCGTGACCTTGGCGCCCGAGGAGGTGTGAAACGAGCCTGTGGAGATATCCCGGCAGCAGGCAGGATGCTGTACAGTGGCTGCTGCAGCTCCGGAGCACAGCCCTGGGCAAAATCCCCGGGATTTTGGGGGCTGCCCTGTGGCCGAGCTCAGGTGGAAGTGGGAGAAGTGCAGGTGTGTGGGACAACCCTGAGACAGATCCCGCGGTGGAACAGCTTCTGTTCTTGCCTCGCTTCTCTCAGCTCCCCCATGGCTCTTGTCCCCCAAAATCTCCGTATCCCCATCCCTTCCAAGCAGCCCCCCAGGACCAGGACACAGGGAGAAAGTGCAGGACACACCCACGATTCTGGAAACCCCATCTGTTCCTCTGCCTGAATTTGCTTCTGGGGGCTCGGTTTATTAGAGCTTGAACTTTTAATCTGTCTGTAATCCAGCGTGTCGCTCCAAGGAAAGAGATGGGTCTGGAAAAAGGCAGAGCCACCACTCTCCTGCATCCCAGAATGTGCCCAGGGCTCAGCCCCGGCAGGAGGAAAAGGGAATCATAAAAATAGGATGAGATTTCCTCTGCCTCGCTTCGAACCGGAGCGCGCTCGTAACTCACGGTGACAGAGGAGGGGTCACCGGGCGCAGGCCCGGCGGCAGGAACCACTTTCAATTAGGAATTTTTTTGGCAGGTTCCCAATTCCGTGTCAAACTCTTCTTTTCGCTGGGTCAGCCTCATCTGTGTAATTGAGTCCCTGCTGAGTGGCGAGGCGGGAGGGTTGTCTTTGCTGGGAGGAAGGTGGAGGACAATTCCCCACAGGAGAATTTTCCATCCAGCTCAGAAAGCTGCCTCCGAGCTGAATTTTTCCATTATCAAAGGGGAAAAAAAAAAAAAAAAAAAGGTTTTTTTTGAAACCGCTGGATTTGGGTTTAAAATAAAATACTTTTTTCAAGATGTACGCCAAACAAAAAAAAAAAATCGGATTAATCCAAGGTGTCCCTCTCCCACCTATCCAGGCCGGATTCCAAGATCCAGCTGTTTTGAGGCTGGTGCAGAGGGACTTTGAGGCAGCTCAAGGGCAGGGAATGGGACATCCATGGATTTGTGTTGTCCCGGATATCCGTGCCCGCCCCTTGCTCCCGCGGGCTGGGATGTGGCTGAGCTGGAGCAGGGTCTCCCCTTAGCTCCTCTTCAGCATCCACTGAAACATTTTAAAGCCTTTTTTTACGGCCGGCAGAGCTGGCCCGGAGCCTCCCCGGCCCCGCGGGGATTTCAAGGAGAAAGTGGTTATTTCGCCGATTTGTGTTGACGCTCTGTGTAAGAGTTGCCATGGCTCTCGCCCGGCACACCTCTCCTGGCTGGACAATCGAGGTTTGGAACGGGGAAAGAGCGAGGCAGCGCTGCTGCCGTCACCTGCCGGGGCCCGGCGGGGACGCGGGGACAGCCCGGGGCCACCCGGCAGTGCCGGTCCCTCCGCCGCCCGTCCCCGCCTCTCTTCGCCTTTTTGGTGTTCCGCACCATTTCGCCGCAATCCCCACTCTTTGGCTGGTTTGGTTTTTTTTTTCCTTCCAGCTTTTTCCCAGCCAGGGCTCCGCGTGTCCCGAGCGTGCTGGAGCTTCACGGCCCATTAGGATGCGGGAATGACGTCCCCACGGCCGGGTCAGCGCTCGGGGCTGCCGAGCCGAGGGCAGTGAATTATGAGCAGCCTCGGGCCGGGGTGCAGCCGCAGCGAGGATGGGATTGCTCAGGATGCAGCATTCCTGGAGATGCTGGGATGTTGGGATGCCGGGATTCGCTCCCTTCTTGCTGCCTGTCCCAGGGGACCGTCCCTGCGGGGCTGGGCTGGGGGTTTGCTGCTCTCACGGGATTTTTCTCCTCGTTCAGGGGCAGCCCCTAAACCCCCCTCAGCCCCTGGCACCGCTCAGCCCCCTCCTTAATTAATTTTGCAGACTCCACAGCCGGATTTGATGAAAAACATCCCACAAAAAGCCAATGAACAAGTCACCGAGCAACACTGCGGCCTCTTCTAATGATATTTTCTTTGTGGTTTTGGTTTGGAATATCTTCCTCTGAACTGAAGGAAGCCGCCTGCCTCTTGGACGGCAACGATTTGACTTTATCCCTTCCTTTTCTCCCGTTCCTAAACGCTCAGTTCCGGCACTTGGGACTCAACAGGAGTTTGGAATTGGCCGTGGCACAGAAGGATGTTGACCCCTTTCCCTGCCCATCCTTGCGCCATCCTCGTTTGTGCCACTGCTGGTGCATCCCCATCCCAAATTCCTCGGGATTTCACAAAGCCCAGCTCATTCCACGGGTGGCTCTTTGCGGGGACCTTCTGGTGTTGCCGAGAAGGATTTGTCCCATCGCCAGCCAGGACACAACATCCGTGTCCAGCAGCGCTTTGGGCAGGTGTCACCTCACGGCTGCATCCTTTGGGAAAGGTCTTTTACCCAAAGGGAGGTGTGGGAGCCAGCCCCAGGCCTGCTCCTTCCCTGGACCATTCCAGCTCCCTCCAGTATGGTTGTATTTTATCTGTGGAGCTCTGGAATGATTTTGTTCCGTCATCCTGGAATTTTTATGACTCCTTTGTGTGTATATAATGCGATTGCCCTGCAACAGAGGGAAATTAATCATAGTTCCTTTGTTAGTTTTCAGGAATTTTTAATGCCTATGTTTTTGTTCATCCGTCATGTCCAAATGTGGGGTCCATGGCCTATTTGACATTTCAAATGACTTAATTGCTTGGATTTTCCCCCTCGGTGTTTACGGACACTTGTTCCTCGTGGGTTTTGTGTGTGGCATTCTGTCCTGCCTGGTTCCAGTTCCTCGCCCCATCCCGGTGGTTTGCAGCATCCCCTCTGGATCCCGTGTCCCTCACATCCCTGCGCTGGGAGCCCCACCAGCCTGCAGCACATCCCTCCCCGCGTCAGGACCGTGGCAATCCGGGGCTCTTCGGGGCTTTTTCAGGGTGCTGCGCGAGGAACGTGTCCGAGATGTCACTGCACGGTGTCCGGCGCCCAGGCTGAGAGCAGAAAACACGGGGAGAGTGAAAGGGAATCTCCAGGATCAGCCTGCAAACATCCAGCGTGGAGACGCTTTAAATCCGAGTGGATCAAGGGTGGCTTGACTGGTCAGGGAGAGGCAGCCAAGCCAAACAGGAGCGACTCCCAAACCTCCTCCACGAGCCAGAGGCTCCCAGCTACACTCTGGGTTTCGTGATTTTGGTGCTGATACCAACCCAGCTGGAGGCAGCAGGGTGAGGTGAGGGGATCACGGAACATTCCCTGGATCCCGCAGGGATCGTCGAGTCAGGACGACCCCAGCGTTCCCACCGTGACAACCCGGCAGGCTGACAATTCTGGGCTCTGAGCAAACACCAGGGGATAGATGGAAGCCGCCTATCACCAGCCATGTTACACATGTCATTAGCAAAACGTTAATTAAAACAAAAGATGCAAATTGTACCAGGCTGTGCTGCCTTTGCTGCGGCTCCGTAATGGCTTCGACGCTTCCCTGGGCACGTTCGCTCCTTCTCCGCCGAGGCTGCTTTGCATTAAGTTGTTTGTTTAGCAGCTACTGGGGTTTTTGGCAGGACAGCTGCTGCCTCGGGAGGGCTGTGGAGCAGGAGGGGGTCCTGCAGTGCTGTCCCAGAGCGGCTGGACAGGGCCAGGTGAACCCTCCTCACGCCAGAGAGGAGAGCCACAGCACCCAGCGCTGCTGCCCACCCCACCAGCGGCGCCCTGGAGCTCCGGCCGGGGCTCTTTGTGGCTCTGTGGCTCCTGCCAGGGCTGTGGGGACCTGGAGCAACCATGGGTTGGGCTCCCTACACCACTCCTGGGAAGGTGTCCCGATGGGCTGAGGTCACCCAGATCCCAGAGCCCCCGGCGAACCCCTCCGGCCCCGACATGCGCTAAAGAAAACAGTCCCAGCATATTAATACTTGCAAAAACAAACACTGGGGAGATGGGAGAAGGAGGCAGCCAGGCATTTAGGGAGCGCTAAGTCTCTCTAAACTCCGATCCCACTGTTTCCTACAGCCGTTGGCTCCCTGAGCATCCCCGTGCCAGGAGCAGCCTCTGGAAATGTGCCCGAGCGGGTCTGTCCCAGCCTGGCTTCGTTCCAAGGGGCACCTACACCTCTCCCAAAGCCGGATTTGCCTTTTTGGGGGTTTCTTCAGCATCTCCAGCACTCACATAAGAAAGCAGCATCCTGCTTTCCAAGAGGGTGAAGCTCTGCTTGGATGGGAGAGCGAGGAGAGGAGACGTGGCATGGCCATGGGAGATGCTGCGGGATCAGCAGCTCGATGAACCTTCCGGGCTCCTGCCTCTCATGGAATCCTGGAATGGCTGGACTTGGGAAGTTGGGTTGGAAGGGGCCTTAAAGGCCATTTCTTCACTGGAAGGGTTGTCCAGCCCAGGGCAGCGGTGGAGCCACCACAGAGGGATTTAAAGGATGTGTGGAAGGGGCCTTTGGGGACGTGGGTGGAGGAAATGGCTGAACCCGGTGATCTGAGAGGGCTTCTCCACCTTAAGCAACTCCCTGGTTTCATGAATCCGATCAAGCAATTTGGTTCTTGCACAGAAACTGCAGAACCACTCCTCATCTCCAGACACCTCACTCCGTGCACTCATCAGCCTGTCCCGGCTGGCATCGATCTCCAGCCTGTCCCGTGCCAAGCTCTGATCCTGCCGCGCTCCCAGCGTGTCCTCACTCTGCGAAACCCGTGTGGGAACCGAGAGGCGACGGGGCTGGAAAGCTGCCCCGGTGTGCCCTGCCCAGACCAGCTTAAAAATGCCCCCAGTTAACGTGGAAGGGACGTGCCCACGGCCGGGGCCGCTGGGTGCCGCTGCCAGGGGAGATTTGGGCAGCGGGCCCGGGCTGGACGCTGCCCGCGGCGGGCACCGGCTCCGGGGGC
>WEIT01021953.1:76950-98732 GCA_013389985.1 Dryoscopus gambensis
TGGCCTACGACGACGACGTGTCCTTCCTGGACGCCTACAACCGCTACTACACTGTCAACGAGCTGTCGGCCAAGGAGTGCGGCTGCGTGTGACGGGGCCACCGCGGCACCAGGCTGTGGCAGAGGGACCGGGGTGGAGGCTGGAGCGGCCGGAGGAGGAGAGACTGAGCCGCCGGCGCGTGCCTCGGCATCGCCATCCCGCTGCCCGCGCAGGACTGGAGACATGGCCGCGGCCGGCGTCGTNCCTCTGGCTTGGGGGGACCCGCACGTGCCGGGGGTTCTGTGTCAGGGCGTGGCACACGGGCGTGGCACACGCTGGAGCGTGGCGGAGCGCAGGGAGTGTTGTGAGCGGGGCTGGTGCTGGGTGGTACTGGACAGGGTGTGCTGCACACTCGGGGTGTGTTCTGGGGGGTGCTGCACACTCAGGGTGTGTTCTGGGGTGTGCTGCACACTTGGGGTCCGTTCTGGAGTGTGCTGCACACTCGGGGTGTGTTTTGGGGGGTGCTGCACACTTGGGGTGTGTTTTGGGGTGCATTACAGGCTCGGGGTGCGTCAGGCAGCTGCAGGTGCCTTGTGCTGCCCCGGGGTGGGAGCTGAGTCCTTCTCTCTGTAGCTTTGGGGTTTCCCAGGGTTTTGGGACCACCCTGTGCTGCTGGGGGAGATTCAACCCCCTCCAGATCCCGGTGTTTGGGAGCACAGAAGCACCGACAGTGGTTTGTGAGAGGCTCTGACTCCCTCTGGCTTTGTGCCCCTTTTGCCATCGTCTCATTCCTGCAGCCCTGGGGCTTTTCTTCTTAAAACTCGGGATAATCTGAAGTAACTGGATTAACCTCCTGTGCCCCCGCCACGGGCAGCTGGGCCGGAGCCCGGCCACCACCAGGGAGGTGACAGAACCTCCCTGAGCCACCAGCAGAGCCGCGGCACTCGGCGGCGTGGGCAGGAGCACCCCTGGTTTGGCGTCTCCCAAAATCCCCCCGGCTCTTCCGGGAGCATCCCCCATCCCCTGCTCGGGGCTGGAATCCTGCGGGAGAGGGGACTCGGGCCCGGGTTTGGCTCCGCTCGCATTTACAGCAGTGTCACTGCTGTTTACTCTGCGGGGAAATAAATGAGCCCGCAGCCTTTCGCATTCCCCGGGCAGGCTCGGTTTGCTGCCTGGGATTGATGGGTTTTCTCCCCTTGGCTCCCTTCCCAGAAAAAGCAAATCATAAACAGAAGGAGAATATTGGTGTCGTGTCCTGGGCATTAACCAACGTGAGGGAAAACACTCCGCGTGCCCCCCCCGCGGCGTCCCGGCTCCTCGCTCCGGGGAAACGGGGGGGAAAATCCCTGGTGCCTTCATCCCGAGGAGGAGGAGGAGGAGGAGGAGGGCTGGTTTGGTGATGCCAGCAGCGCAGGGATGGTGTGCAGGACTTTTGGGGAGCAGGTTGGATCCCTTGGGATGGGGCGGGGTGGGGGACAGCACCTCTGGCCGCATTCCCGGCCTCCACACGGGGCCGGGCTGGTGGGGATGGTTTTTTTCCTTGCTTTTTATCCAAACGCAGCTCTTGGCTGAGCGGAGCCAGGGTGTAGTGGAGGAATATAAACACCATCCCTCAGCGGGGCTGGCGTCCCGGGAAGGCAGCCTGGACTCTGTAGCACGGAGTTTTCCCTGTATTTTGGGAAAGGCAGGAGGCAGCTGCAGGCGTGGGGTGTGAAACCCTCACCCGGGAAATGGGAACTGGGAGCGGATAAACTCCACGCTGCAGGTGCAGCTCCCCGAGCAAGGCGTGAGTTCGCAGCCCTGGTTTTGCCTGGAAATGGGAAAAGTGGCCCAAAATAATCAGCTGGAGGATGGGAATGGCAGATGGGCAGTGGGAGCTCGCAGCGGATAAGCAGCTCACTCGAGTTTAAGGGGAAAAAAGCACCCAAATCTAATAATAATAATGATAATAATAATAATAACCATCCTCTCAAGGGCTTGGGTGCTTTCCAGGTCTCTCTGCTATAAAACTAAAATTAGTTTTGTTGCAGTAGAACAAAAGAGATGGACCCAGAGCAATAAGGGCAGGGAAGGTGCTGTGGAAGCAGCACGGGACCTGGCGCCGCAGAGGAGGATTCAGAGCAGGAGCTGCCTCTGCTCACGGGGAGAGGTTGGAGGGTCTGCACCCTGGTTTGCGACATTTTTTGGCAGAACCCAGGGGTTTAGGCTGCCTTGGTGGTGGGCACCTGGCCCAAGGGACCCTCCTCTCGCCAGGGTGGCGGTGGGGGCAGCAGGAAGACGAGGGGACAGGAGAGCAGCAGGGTGGGGGCTCGGGCTGGGACTTCTCCCAGCTGCCAAACCCCCCATTCCCAGTGCAAATCCAGCCTGCAGCCCCCAAAACCAGGAAGAAAACCTGACTCTATACAACGATGTGTTCAAACCAGCAGGAATAGCTCCAATCCATCCTTTTCTGCTCTTTTTTTTTTTTAATTTCCCCCTGCTGGCAGTGGAGCTGCAGCCCGCATGGAGGGGATGTTCCCCATCTGCCTCACGCTGCTCCTGCTGGGTTTTTTTTTTTGGGAACAGCTGGGATTTGCGGCCGCAGAACTCCCCGATGGGATGAGCTGGGGCATCGTGG
Organism: Dryoscopus gambensis; assembly: GCA_013389985.1. Lineage (NCBI taxonomy): Eukaryota > Metazoa > Chordata > Aves > Passeriformes > Malaconotidae > Dryoscopus > Dryoscopus gambensis. The sequence goes on from WEIT01021953.1 coordinate 79,547, forward strand.
TGTGGCCACAAGGATGGATTCTGCTTCCACGTCTTCTTCAGGGCTGCTCCTGCGCGTGGAGCTCCTCCAGCTCTCCCGGTGCCACCCAGCCCTGCAAATGTGGTTCCAATAGAAAGGCTGAGGTTTCCCTGATGCTTTCCATTTCTCCAGCCCCCTCCGCTGTAATCGGAGCTGGAGCTGTCCGGAAGAATGTCTACAGCCCAAAAAAAAAAGAGAGGAAAATTCCCTATTCAAAGCCACAGCAAAATCTCATCCGGCTCCTTCCTCAGCATCCCCTGTGCTGGTTAATATTAATATTATTAATAATAATAATAACCAGTGTGCAACACCTGTTGGAGGGGTTTTGGAGTTGGGTTTTTGCTTGTCTGGGGCCGCAGCTCCTGCCGGGAGAGGAGGGTTTGGAAGAGCAGGAGGTTTGGGAACACGAGGGGATGTTTAAAACCATCCCGGTGGTTGTAAGAGCGCGAGACACGAGGGCCGTGCTCGGCCAGCCCGGCCACGGAGAGCTGTGGGATTTCCACTGGGTTTTCCATCGGGATGCGCCGTGCTTGGGGAAGGACGTGCCACGGCTCCAGCTCTGGATCAGAGCCCACATCCCACAGATCGCTCGGGATCCCCATTGCTCCCAGGGCGTCGCTCCCAGTTTGGGATCCACGACGGGGGAAACAGGTCCAACATCGTCGTTCCCACTCGATGAAAGCGCTCACAGAGGGAACGCTCTGGGTTTAGACGGCTCCAGGATCCTGCTGGGGAGAGCGGATTTTCCCGATTTATCGAGACAAATGATATTTTGGTGGGATTCAGAGCCTCAGCTTTCTGCCCGTTGTAAATTGGGAACGGGGCCGCCACGTGTTTTCCTTCTGGGCTAAACAAAGCGTGGCCTCGAAGGGGAGGCCCAAGAGGAGGGGGGGGAAAAGGGAAAAAAGGGGGGGAGAAAAATGGAAAAAAGGGCAAAAAGGGAAAAAAGGGGAAAAGGGAAAAAAGGGGAAAAGGAAAAGAGAGAAAAAACAGAAAAAAAAGGGAAAATATATGAGAAAGAAAAGGAAAAAAGGGGGGAAGGGAAAAAAATAAATAAAATGAAAAGGAGGAAATGGGGGAAAGAAGGCCGGGTAAAAAGGGAGAGAGGAAAAAAGAGAAAAAGGGCAAAAAGGAAAAATAATAAAGGGAAAAAAAGGGGGAAAGGGAAAAAAGGAAATAAAAAGAAAAGAAGGGAAAAGGGGGAAAGAGAAAAGGGGAAAAGGGAGGGAAAGGAGAAAAAATGAAAAGCAAATAAAAGCAAATAAAAGGAAATAAAAGGAAAAAAGGGAAAAGGGAAAAAAAGGGGGAAAGGGAAACAAGGAAATAAAAAGAAAAAAGAGAAAAGGGAAAAAAAGGGGGAAAGGGAAAAAAGGAAAAAAAATAAAGGGAAAAAAAGGGAAAAAAGAAAAAAGGGGGAAGGAAAAAAGGAGAAAAAGCAAAAAAAAGGGGGAAAAGGAAAAAAAAAGTTAGAAAAGGGGGAAAAGGGAAGAAAGGATTCCCGCTCCAGCGCTGCCGGCACCATCCGGATTCTCCCGTTCCCCCTCCAGAATCACCGGGCCCGCGCCCGGCTGCAGAAGTGGATGCAATGCATCTGTATTTTGGATACTGCTATTTATTGGAAGTAACTTATGTTATTTATTCAGATCCCAAAGCGCCGCCTCCCAAACGCCTCCCGCGCTCGCTCCCTTTTTTATGTTATTTATTGACCCCGACGGTGCCAAGCGCAGTTTACATTTATTACATTTGTACCATTTATCCTGAACCTTGGTGGGGAGGGGGAGGGGGGGGAAAAAGGAAATAAAACCAAAAAAAGCTGTTTGATATTATTTTTTTTAAAGAAACCTGAACTCGGGTGTGATCTGTTCCATCCTCGCGGCAAAGTGGGAATAAAAAGAAGGATTCTATGGATTTCTCATCTTTCACGATGGTTGAGTGATGGTCAGTCCCCACCATGGGAGTGGGGATGGCCAAGGAGAAGGGGAATTGGGATTTTTTTGGGCAAAGACCCAGAAATAATAAGCTTTGGCCCTTCTGGGAAAGGAGCTCCCAGTTGGGTTGGCTCAAAGATGTGACAGTTCTGGGAAAATCATGTGAAAGGGAAAGGGACAGGGAAACAGAAGGGGAAAATTCCCTGTCCTTTAACACTGTCACTCCCAGACCAGTCTCTCCAGAAAAACAGAATTTATTTTAATTTTCACTCCAAAGTAAGTTCAAGCCTTGCACTGGAAAATGGGGAACAACAGGAGGGGGAAGAGAGAGAGGGGAAAAAAAAGGATAAAAGGTTTATAGTATTTTTTTTTTGGGAATGGAAAAAAAAGGTCTGTTTATATTCCCCCCTCATGCCACCCAGAGGCCTGACAGCCACGGCCGAGTCAAACATTCCCACTCCGAGCTCCACTTTGTAAATATTTTAGGAGGAATCTTTGGAGAGCCATAAATCTCCCCCTGCGCGCGTGCACGGCGTGTGCGCGCTCCAGGAATCCAAGGAAAACCCAAATCCCGCTGCCAGCCAGTCTGGAATGAAATAAATAAATATAAAAAATGGACAAATTAAGGTTCAGTGTCCCGGTGGGAGAGGGCTGCTTGGAAAATCTGACTCCTCCAAGAGCACAACAAAAAAAAGAATTAGAATGAGAACAGCGGTCGCAGGAAAAAATGTGAAGTCGGGATGTGTTGGGATGAGGGATGGTTTTGGGTGTAATTCCTTGGAGATGAGGTGTGTGTCGTCACCTTCCATAGTGTAAGTGGCAAATTTTTGTTGCTTTAAGTAAAGCAGTTTCATTTCGGCCCCAGTTTAGAGCTCCCAGCTCCCAGATGATGTTCGGTATTCCTTCGGTCATTTTGCAATGGAAAAAGGAACGAGGCAGGAAATGGGATGCTCAGAGCATCGGGCCCCAGTGCTGGAGCTTCTCAAAATTAACTCCCAGGGAGAGGATTTGGCTTGTGCTGATCCACTTGTTCGACCAAAGCAGCAGAAAAATGAAGGTGGCAAAGGCCGGTGGTGAAAAGATTTTTGATGGCAAAACAAGGGGTTGTGGATGGTCCTACGGAATGGCTGCAGGAGGATAGCAGCTGGAATTCTTGGAAATGTTTGTGAGACGCTGCTGATGGAGGAAACAATTGCATCCCTGTGAGCACTGCTGGGCTGGGAGCTGACTTCCCTCATGGAAAATCCCTGGGGTCAGGACAGACCCCCGAAGAGCTCAGCTCAGGGATCAGCAGTCGGGAAAACAGAGTGTCCAGGGGATCGGTGGAGATGGGGGGGATGTCCTGAGGTAGTACCCAAAGGTGGCCAGCGAGAGCCCGGGGAGAGCGAGGGCGGGCTGGGGCTGCGGGACTGGGAGAGAGGAGAGGGACTGGGAGAGAGGAACTGGGAGAGATGAGCAGGGCCAGCTCCCCCTGCAGCAGGAGCAGCAGCCTGGCGGTGCCACCCCTTTCAAGGACAGCACCAATTCCTTGGCACAACTTTGTGATGGGAATTGCTGTTCCACCTTCCCCTCTTGGCCTCTCACTTTGGTTCTCCAACCTCTGGAGCTTCTCCAGAATTTTCCACAGGGACTGAAGGTGAACTTCTCCGAGACTGGCAAAACGAGTTCTTCAGGGAGCAGCCAAACCCACCCCAAACTCCCCTTCCATTCTCAGGCAAAACAAAGACATAAACACCCCACGACTTCCTTGTCCCCGTTTGCTGCAGCGCTCCTCTTGTCCCTCAGTTCCCAGCGCATCCAACCATCCCGGGAAATCGCAGGGGGGCGAAGGGGCAGCGGAGCCACCAGCAGCTACACGAACCACGCGGCCAGGTTGGGCACGGCGCGGTACTGGGGCTCCGTGGTGTGCAGGAAGTGACAGGCCCTGCAGAGCCGCAGGGCCCAGCCCGTCCCCAGCACCGGCTGGAACCACCGGCGCCACTGGAAGTAGCCCCGGTACCTCTCGGCGTCCCAGGCCAGCTCGAACAGGAATTGCGCCAGCTCCTGGGCGCTGCCGAAGTCATCGACGTGGATGAAGGAGTCGGGGGGCAGGAAGTGCTCGTAGTTCTCCCGAGGAGGCCCCAGTACCACGGGGATGGTGCCAGAGGACAGCGCGTTCCTCCAGAGCTTCTCGGTGATGTAATCCTGGTGCTGCGAGTTCTCGAAGGCCAGGTAGAAGGTGTACTGGGAGATGGTGGCAAGGAGCTGGTCCCGGACCAGCGGGGTGTGGTTCTTGCCGTAGACATCCACAGGGATGTGTTTGTGCAGCTCCTGGTAGTACCTGACCCGGCGGGACTCCTCCTGCCAGTTGCTGACCACCCAGGCCACCAGTCTGGACTTGTGTGGGATGGCGACAGGCTGGGGCTGGCCCAGGAGCCGCAGCTCCCCGTAGGGCACGAAGATGTCCGAGTCCCGCAGTAGGACATGGTCAGGTTGAAGAGGTTGTCCATGGCGCTCAGGTTTGAGGAGTGGCTCGGAGACTCCATGTTGAGCCAGATCCAGGGCTGGGTCGGGAGCCGGGGCAGCCGGGCCAGGCGCTCCCTGTCCCCGCACACGTCGCGGTGGTGCAGGATCACGGCATCCGCCCGGCAAATGTGGCTGCGGTCGGTGGTGAAGTGACAGCGACGGCCCGGGAAGCCGAGGAGCTCCAAGCACTCGGTGAAGTTGAAGCGGGACCCAAAGGGCCATGTCCAGAGCAGGACGGTCAGGCTGCGGCCCCCCCTGGGTGGGGCGCTAACATTCCCACATCCTTGGGCTGTCGGGGCAGAGGGAGCGGGGTAGTGATGCTCCAGCTCCAAACTCCTGAACGGACAAAGGGAGATGATGAGGCAGGAGCTGAAGATGACGCTGAAGAGGAGGATGTTGAAGAGCTTCTTGAAGGAAATCTTCCATCCCTTCTTGGCCTCTGTGGGCGGATCAGCAAACAGCCCCGGGAGAGGAGGAGGAGGGGGATGGATGGATGCAGAGGGAGCCCAGGGAGGGCGGGAGTAGGCCCTGGGGTCACGGCTTGGCGGGGAGGGACAGCGCGGGTCCCTGGGGGACATGGACGTGCCGAAGGGACGGTCCCTCTGGGGCACTGGAGCTGGCGTACGGAGACCCCAGACCCTCCCAGACCCGAACCCGGCTGCCCGTTCCTGCCCGGCCCCTCGTGTTCCCGGTTGTTCCCGCTGCGATGGGACAGGCCGGTGATCCTGGGTCGGGATTGTGCCGCCTGCTCGGCTGGAATTGGCCGCCAGGAGCAGCTGTGGTTTCCACTTCTCCCAGAAGGAAAGCAGGCCTGGAAGGCCTCCGCCTGCAGGGGCCGCCATCTTGGTTCGGCCTACAGGGGGCGCCATCTTGGTTCAGTCAGATGGGGGCCGCCATCTTGGTTTGGCCTATAGGGGCCGCCATCTTGGTTTGGCCTGATGGGGGCTGCCATCTTGGTTCGGCCGTATGTGGCACGGTCGGATGAGATCGGGGAGGTTTCAGAGCCCGGTCCTGGCTCTGTTCGGTTCCCCTCTGCACACTGAGCATGGGAAGAAAATCCCCAGCCCAGGGCTACAGTAAATTCTCAGCACAGGGCTACAGTTTATCTCATTGGTCACCTTGTTCCAGGAAAGGACAGACTCCAAGGGAGCAGGGAACACAGCTCGCGGCCCCAGAGATCTCTACTGCTATCGAGGAGTTCAATGTTGGCATTGAAATTAACGCAAAAAACATCTCTCTGTTCCTCCAATCCCTTCAGAAAGCTTCTGCAGAGCCTACCAGGGAACAACACTCCTTTCCCCTGCTCCCGTCGCTTTGGGGAGGGCAAAGCAGTGGGAGGAACGCAGAATTCCTTTGTGAAGACTCACCAGGGAGCTCTGCCTGGACACTCACAGCTGTGGTCTCCGACTGCTCCCTGCTCAGCTCCTCAGAATGTTTTGCTGAGGCCTTCCAAGAACAAAGATGTTGTGGGAGACGATCACGGATAGGCAAATTCCGGCGTGGAGCCAGTGGGAGTCCTGAGCGTGCAGCTGAGCTCCGCTGGGTAGGACTGGGTAGGGCTTGTCCAAACAGGATGCCCCTCACCACCCTCAGCCTTCCCCGCTGCAGGCAGAAATAAACGTCAGTGGGAGCTCTCACCCTGCTGGATCTCACGCGTGGGCTTCCAGCATTAGGGAAGGGGATCAGGGAGAAGGGAGGGGCCCAACCCCACAACACCAACATGTCCCAAGTGCTCCGAGTGCTCTCTGTGCCTCGTCGTGCACCCACACGCCCTGGTTGGCACCCAGAGATGGGCTCCTGGTCTTCCAGGCTCATGGCGCAGCTCACGAACAGCAGATCAAAAAGACGAAACCATTAAGAGCAAATTTATCAATGCCTGATCCGGAGCCCTTTGATGTCAGCAGGGAGACTGGGATGGGAGCCTGGGGTTGGCAACCAGCCCTGAGCACCAGCAATCCCCCAAAATCCGCATCCCCCAGGCTCCTGGAGTGGCCCAGAGCTCATCCCCGCCGTCCCTCGCCAGGCCGCCTCACGGCTTTGCTCTGTTTTTATTGTGTCACAGATCCTCTGCATTTTCCAGGGTTTCAGCTCTTCATGGGACATTCCTGGCGAGGAACCACGGCACTTTTTGGGAATCGGGGAGGCTGTGCGTCTCCGGCATGCCCAAGCCCATCTGTAAATTCAACAAAAAGCTGTGTTCCCTGGGACAACTCATCCTCCCCTCCCCGACCCAGGCGCAGCCCAGCGCTGCTCCCCCTGGCTCTCCCCGTCCTGCCCGTTCCTTGAAGTCATCGAGCGTCTGTCCCAGCTCGGGAGCCAAGATCCCACATTTCTCAGGGTTTAGTAACCAGCACATGATGGACTCAGGGCTGGGTTAAAAACAGCAACACCTCCAAAATCCCTGCTGGGCCTGGGACAGGACATCATCTGCAGAGGGACCGGCTGGCTGCAGCACCAGCCAGGAGGGATCCAGGTTGCTTCGGGAGCTTTTGCTTGGCTTTAAAATCCAGCAGGGAAGGCCCTCAGCTCTTTCTTTCCTCTCTGAACACCTTCAGCACCCACTGCTCTCACTCCACGGCATTAGGAATGTGCTGGATAACCCAGCCACGAGCATGGAGGGCAAACCAGGGCATGGCCCTTCCACGGCGCCCAGCCTCCGCCTCCAGCCCATAAAATAGTCCCAGCTAATGGGTTTCCATATAAATATGAGGACCTGCCCTCCCCACCAGCCTACTCAGAGCACTGACCCCTCTCCGGGGTCACAGGGACGCTGTGGGAGGTCCCCAGGTTTTCCAAAGGAGAGGATTTCCCTGCACGGACACCCAGGAGCTGATTGATGGGCGCAAGAGGGGCTGTCGGAGGGGAGCAGCGCTGGGGAGGGATTACCGGGAGATTTAGCAGCTCAGGTGGATTAAGGGTGATTTGTCAGTTGTCTGCCCTGGGTCTCCACCAAAAAAAACCCCAACCAAAAAGTGGCCAAGGGCTGGAGAACATCCAGGGGGCAGAACCACAGCTGGCCTTGGGGTTTGAAGGGCTGAGGCTCGGCTGTGGGTGTGGTGGGAGTGAGGGGTGCCCAAGGCAGAGCTTCCCTCCTGCAGCCCTAAAAACCCACGGTGGCCACCTCGCCCTTCTGCTCTGTGGGACCTCTCGAGCTGGAAGGGCCCCACAAGGACCCTCGAGCCCAGCTCCTGTCCCCAGCGATGCCAGGCTTCCATCTGCCACCACGGACGGACCCCAGCTTGCAGCCCAAACTGGGCCCCGTTTTCCCAGCTCCCCCCGGAGCCCGTGGCTCAGCTGGATCCCAGCCCCGTCCTTCCAGCAGCTGCCCCCAATGAGCTCCAGATGGGGGGTGGGCGTGCAGGGGCTGCTCCGGGGGGAAGGAGGAGGCAGCCGAGGCTGGTGCTGCTTTTATCTCCCTGGCTTTGTTTACGGGAAGGGAACGAGCGCGCGGCTGCCAACGATTTACTCCGGCGAGGGCACCCCTCCAGGAGCTCTTCTGCTGCTGTCACGCGGAGCCCCTTGCAGCAGCTCCCCACCACCAGCCACCAGCCGTGGCTGCGGGGCCCGAAGGGTGGCCGCTGATTCCTGGGGAAGCTCCCGGTGTGCCCCTGAGGGTGGCCAGCAGCCGGGACAGCTGCAGGGAGAGCACGGCCTGCCCTGCTCAGACACCTTCCCCCAGGTTTGTCCTCCTCGGGGACAGAGAGTCCAGCCGGCTCTGGGGTACCCTAAAGGCTCTGAGTCCCATCCTGACTGGAATCCTCCTGGTGTGAGGGTGGGCAGGCCCTGGCACAGGGTGCCCAGAGCAGCTGGGGCTGCCCCTGGATCCCTGGCAGTGCCCAAGGCCAGGCTGGACGGGGCTTGGAGCAGCCTGGGATCAGGGAAGGTGTCCCTGTCCTGGCAGGGGTGGCACTGGGTGATCCTTGAGCTCCCTTCCAACCCAGCCCATTCCATGATTCTCTGCTGGGCTGCAGGAGGCTCTTCCCCACTTTCCCACTCCGCGGAGCTCCCAAAGGCCCTGCTGTGGCAGCCGTGGGGACGAGGGGCTCCACACTGGGTGAAATAAAAACGGGACTGCAGAGTAAAATTCCCGTGACAGCAGAGCCCTCGAGGCTGCAGAGGTGCCTTGGGCAGGAGCTCCCCCGTGCTGCCCATGGATGTCCTGTCCCTGGAGAGCTCTGCTGGATTCGGGGCGGTGTGGGAGGCCAAGAACTGGCAGAGGCCGAAGCCCCAGCTCCCAGCAAACAGGGCTGGTGTGCTTTCGCTCCCAGCCCTGCCGATGGGTAATTGGATTGAGAGCAGCCAGCATCTGCTCGGGGTTATTTATTGCCTTTAGGAGGCGAGCTTTATTGGGAATGATTTCTGTCTTATCTTATTTTTGGTGCCTGTGTTGGGTCTGAGCTCTGGAAACATCTGGATGCACCAGCATCCCCTCTGCGAGGGATCAAATGTTCGCCAGGCAAAGGCGGCCCTGGGCCAGGCTTGAATGGCAGCCTCCCTGCTGGGTGAGGCACCATCCTGCCCTTCCCAGGCTGGACCACGGAGCTCTTTGCTGGTTTGACCCAGGCTGGAGGGACAGGACGCAGGGAATGGCTGCCCACTGCCAGAGGGCAGGGCTGGATGGGACATTGGGGAGGAATTCCTCCCTGTGAGGGTGGGCAGGCCCTGGCACAGGGTGCCCAGAGCAGCTGTGGCTGCCCTGGATCCCTGGCAGTGCCCAAGGCCAGGCTGGAGCTGCCTGGGACAGTGGGAGGTGCCCCTGCCCGTGGGATGTGCCAGTGACACATCCAGGTCCTCTCCCAGGGCACAGAAACCCCTCTGGGCCCATCCTCCTCTCTGCGCCACTTTCCCCTTACTTCATCCATCCAAATATTGAGGATTTTCCCCCTTCCATCCAGCCCTAAGCCCTTTTCCACAGGGCTGGGACAGAGCTGGGCCAGGAGCTCCCCCTTTCCCAGGAGACCAGGCCAAATATTTTTTTTTTTTAACTCACTCTTATTTACTGCAGCTCTGCCAAGAAGGTGCTCCGTGTTTTACAAGCCCCACCAGAGTCTGTCTGCCCGGAGATTTGATTCAGGGCAGCTCCTCGCACGGGCTGGCACAACCCCAGACTCTCCTGATCTCAGCCTGGCTGTTTGGAAAGGGACTCAGCAGCGCTGAGAGCCTGGGACAGAGCAAGGTGTCCCTGCCCGGGACAGGGGGTGGAATGAGATGAAATTTCAGATCCAACCGAATCCATTCTGGGATCCTGTGGTTCAACGTCCACAGTGGGAATAAAACAACATCCTGAGCTCGGCAGGCTGCAGGAGCCTCCGTGAGTCACCTCGGCACGGAATTCCTCCCCCCAAAACCAAAGGACCCTCAGCCATATCCCTCTCACCCTGAACCCATCAGCTGGCTTCTCCGGTAACGCTCTCCCTCCCATGTCATCGGGAAGGAATTTGGGCTCTGTTTGATAATCAGAGAGGGATCAGAGCAGCAGTGGAGCCCTCTGACCACAAAGATTTCGGCAGGGCTTTCAAGCTTCCCTCGCTCGTGTGGCCGCTGTCCAAGGACCTGCTCCTCCCCGGGCATCCCCAGCCCCGCTCATAAATCAAAGCATTCCAGCCCCGCTTTCCTCTCCCCGTCCATGAACGCTCACAGAGGTTTCTTCTTTAAAAATTCAATCTGGGCAATTGTTCAAAAATGTTAAAATTACCTGCTCCTTTTATTCTCTAATGACAGCCTGTGGAGGCGTAATTTAACCCAGACCCGAAAATGTCTGCTTTAAGGTTAAAAAGTCCCCCAAGCTGAACTTCATCCAGCAGCAGCCAGGAGAAATCAACTTGCCCAGTGTTGATTTTTGGTTCCTCTCATTAATGAAGCCGTGGAGGATCCCAGGCCAGGGGGTCCCCGTTTGTGTTATCCCAACTTCACATCCTCAGCGCGAGGTTTCATCTGGTTCGTGTTTGATCAGTTTTCTGCAACCAGAGCCCGGTGAGGATGGAAAATCACAGAATCCCCGAGTGTCCCCACTCCCACTAAACGTGAAGTGCCACATGGATGCCTCTGGATCCCTTCCTGCTCAGGAGATTCCTCGATGATGATGATGATGATGATGATGATGATGATGATGATGGTGATGCTCTTGTCCTTGTCCCCAGCAATGATATTCCTGGGAGTCCTACAGCCCACGAGGAAATACCCACGCTGGGTGCCAAATTTGCGGCCTGAAAGTTTCAAAGCAAAGAGACCAAGGTGCCTCCACCCCCAGCTGATTTATCCCGGTGGTTTCCTGGGAATTCCCATGGATTCTCCTCACTTCCTACCTGTGACACTTCACTGGGGATGGGGCAACACCCCCGGCCCTGAGGGAGCCCATCCCGAGCCACAGGCGGCTCCTGCTCGCCCCACGTGGGTGCCACAGCCCGGCAGCCAGCCCAGCCCTAAGCGCTTCCAGGCGGGAGAATCCCGGCTGCTGCCGGGCCAGGAGTGGGAGCCAGAGCCTCCCTGCGAGCAGATGTCCCGGAGGGAACGTTGGAGCTTTCAGTTCCCCCATTAAAAACGTGTTGGGAGGGATTTGATGACTGGGTTTGACAGGGGGAAGAAATCCCTGCGGGTCCTGGCAGCGGCGAGGATTGACGAGCCGGGGCTTCGCTTCGGGTCGCTCTGCCTGATCCTGGTATGTAGGAAAGGAGCAAAAACAACCCCCCAAACCAAGGAGGGATGGTGTCTGCATTCCTGCTGCCTGAATCAGACCCGCTTCCCGGCAGATCCAGGCCCTCCCCAGCTGCAGGGACTCGGGGAAGGTGCAGCACTGATCGGGTCACCCCTGACATCCCGAGAGCCACATCCTGAACCGGCTCCGCTCTCCCTCCCCTCTTCCTCAGGGGTGGAAATTCTTCCCCGCCACCTGTGAACGGCTTTTAGGGGTGTGGTGGAAGGTTTGTCCCAGTTTGCTGAAGGGCAGAGCCTTTCCACTGCTTTGCCTTCTTTGGGATCCAGGGTGAACGGAGGCCTGGGATGAACCCAGCCTGCCTCAGCTATCCCGGCTCCCTCCCCTTCAAACCCCTGGAGAAGCATCCCCTCGGGCTGGGAGAGGAGGGAAGGCAAACCTGCCAGCCCTCCGCCTCCCTGCAGGGTGTGAACAGCTCCCAGAAACGCCTCCGGACGCGCCGATCCCTCACCAGGGATTTGGGATGCCCAAATTTATTGCCCCGGCAGGGAATGGGAGCCAGGTGGCCGCCGAGCCCCGGGGCTGAGCATCTCCCGTGGGCCCCGGAGCTTCCTCCTGCTCTCCCACCTCTCCCTCCTCTCCCTCCTCACCTGCTCCAGGCCCCGGTCCCAGGCCACGCCGCCGAATTCCCGGCGCTCCCACCTGGTTCCTCGCTCCGCGCCTAACCCAGACGTGCCTGGTGTTTCTCTTCCAGGCAATATGAAAATGAAAGGAGAAAAATTACAAGTTATTTCAAAGCCCTTCGCTTCAAAAACATCCAAACCAAATTTAGGCGGCGGAGCCATAAACGTTCCTTTTATTGCACACGCAAAATCGCCCTCTGCAATATGATTCCTCTCGATTTATGGCTCTCCCAGAGCTGTTCATTCATCCCAGGTCTTTTCTTCTTCTTTTCTTCTTTTTTTTTTTTTATTTCCCCCCTATTTTAAGTCAAATAATTCATAAATACTTCACCCTGGAGTGTGCTTTATGAGCTTTATTATGATCGCTTGAATGTGGAAACGCCTGTGAAGTTATTACGAGAGTTTTAATACAGCACAGACTCCCCAGAGGGGCAGAACAGCTCCATCACACTCCGGAGGCAAGAGCCCTCTTGTGAGGCTCTTTACTTGCCCAAATAATCAGGATTCTGCAGCCCAGATATCCCTGAGTCCAGTCAATCACAGCCGCTGGGGTGGGTTTTAGTTTTGCCATCGCTGGCCAGAGCGAGATGAGGGTCAGGTCTGCAGGTCCCCGTGAGATTTGCAGACCCAAACACTCCAAAAAAACCCCCTAAAAATATTTTAAAAATAAAAAATGGTCAGAGGAGCACCAACAGGGCCATTGGATTGTTGGGCTTGATGATCTTAGAGGTCTTTTCCAACCTGACTCTCTGCTAAAAGGTGTAGAAGAGCAGGTAACTGATTTCCTTGGAGCTCCCAGGTGTGAAGGAGGCCTGGAAAACCCAGATTGCCCCGGTCACAAAGCAAACACAACTCTCCCGTCCTCCTGGCACTCATCACACGCTGCTGAAAGCCAGAAATTCCCTCACAGGGGCGAAAGTCAGAGCTGGAAACCGCTGGAAGATTTTAGGGAAAGAGAGAACCTGACAGCCTCAAACCACACCGAGGTGGAAATGGGAGCTCACAGGACCAAATGGATTTCCTGGGACGGCTGAGCCTTTCCTCAGGGCACCCCGAGAACGGGGCTGTGCACATTCCCTGGATTCTGCATTTCTCCTCCTCGTTCTGCCATGGAAATCCATCACTGGGGGCAGCCAGGGCCCAGCAGCTGCGAGGCCAAACACCAGTGGGAGCGAGTTTGGATTCGCCACGAGGTGCTGTGGGATGCCACCCCCCCCTCCAGCCCCCAAAACCCCGGGATCCTCCCCAAGACCACCCGGGAAGAGCTGCAAAAGGAGCCCACGAGCCCTGCCTGCTGCCGGAGCACCGCAGCTCCCCGGGAAACCCATCTCTGCCCTCGGGAAGAACTCCTCCAGTAATCGCCTTCGTATCTCCGAGGTGTCCGACAGCCAGGGAGGTGCAAATATTTATCCATACTTGGCATTGCAGAGCGAGGCCTAAGTGTTCCCAGACTCCGGGGCAGTTGTTGTTTTAAGACCTGAACCGTGGACACCTGGCTGGAATGACTCAGGGAGCAGGGGGGCGGAGCAGAGCCCTAATTAACCCTTCCCACATCAGTGTCAAGGGCACGGGGGCAGCCCGCGTTGCCTGTCAGCAGCCTGGGAATCCCAGAGCCAGGAAGGTCCTGCAGGAGCTGGGAGCAGGATTTATCACGCTGCCGTCGCCGCGTGCGGGCTCCCCGTGCCTCGGGAAGAGCAGCGGGGATAAATGTTTATGGGCAGGTAATAAAACACGAGGGCAAAACCACCTCCTGTCCGGGCTCTGTCAGCATCTGAGAGGAGCTGGAGCATCTCCTCAAGGGCCAGGATCCACTCTGCCCCGCGGGGTTCCAAGTGGGAAGGTTGGGATAATTCAAGGAGATTGGGTATGAGGGAAAATTTCTTCGTTAGATTGGATACTGGGGAAAATATCTTCACCCGAAGGGTGGTCAGGCCCTGGCACGGCTGCCCAGGGCAGTGCTGGGCCCCCCATCCCTGGAGGTGTTCCCTGAACGTGGATGTGGCACCTGGGGACACGGATTAGTGGCGGCCTTGGCAGTGCTGGGTTCATGGTTGGACTCCGTGGCCTCAGAGGGCTTTTCCAGCCTCAACAATTCCATGATTTCACAGCTCTGGGTATTTCACATCACCCACGAAGATCAAAGATCCAGCCCTTGCAAAGCCTCTCTCACTCCAGCTCCTCTCTGGCCCCACTGGCTGATCCCAGGAAGGGACAAAAGTCAGGGAAGGAGGATGAACACTGGCACAAGGTTCCTTTTCCCCTCCACGGGGCAAGGAATTGACCCAAAAACTGGTCCTGTGCAGGGCCAGGAGCTGCAGCTGCTGATCCTCGTGGGTCTCTTCCAGCCCAGCACGTTCCATGGATAAAGCACAGCCTGGAACTGGACGGCATCGCCTCCCCGGCCGCTGGGTACGGGACAAGCCCAGCTAAACCTGGCTTAAAACAGAGCTAGGACAGAGGGGGGACCCCAAACTGCAGCTGAGGAGGAGATGCCAACCCCAGCAGTCAGTCCATCGGAATCCTCCCCAGATCCACGAGGGAAGCTTTGTTTTCTCTGCCGCTCGCCCGCGGCGTCCCCGTGCTGCAGAGCGGCCCCGGCTGCCAGGCTTAATGCAGAACAAAACCCCCAATTTCACATCCTACAGCAGAGCAGAAAACCCTTCCTGGCCCTGCTCCTGCAGGAATCAGCCCATTCCAGCCTCGGGAAGCTGCATTCCTGACCGATGTTGGTTTTCACGGCCCATTTGCTCGTTTGCTTCAATTTCCCTCCCTCGCAGCCCCCGGAGCTGGCGAAGCTGGGGACAGACTGGAGCTGGAGGGAGCTGGGAGCTGCTCCCTGCAGAGGATGAGGAGGAGGCAGGAGGAGGATGCACAGCCCAGAGGAAGGGGAGAAGCAGAAGAGCAGGGACACTGCAGGGAGAGGAAAGCTCTGAGGGAATATTTGGAGAGAGGAGGTGGCGTTGGGGTGGGAAGGGGATGGGGGTGGGATGGAGGAAGGGTCAGTCCCGGCCGTCCATCTCCACTTCTCCAGCTGCACCTGCGCAGGATCAGGCTCCTCTCCTCTCCCTCAGTGCTGAGATGGAACAGTTTGGGCTTCAGATCATCCCCAGAGCAGGTCTGAGCTGTGAGCAGAGTCCAGGATCAGCTCCCTGGAGAGGAAACCAGTGCCAAAGCAGCAGGAAATGACCCCAAAAACGAGCCAAGGGACGTGGTCCTCACACAGGCACTGCTCCCTCACTGCTCCTCTCCAGCAGTGACCATAACAAGGCCCAGAGCCGCACAAGAACGGGACAAAGGGATTTGATATCCTGAGTCCTCTCCCTGCCTCCAGCTGTTCCCGGCTCAGAGGAATTCCCGAGCCAAACCTCCTCGGTGACCCCTCAGCAGTTTCTGCCCCGTGGCCCTGCCTGGTCTCCCCCGGACCCACATCAGCCCTGACAGATCCCGGGACAAGATCCAGCTCTGCCCATGGGTGTTGTTCCCTCAGCCCCGGAGCAGTTCCCTGCGAGCCCGGGGGGGATCACATCCTCTGCTCTCCCTCTGGACATCTGCCCGGGCCTCCGGCCACTGCCTCCCGCTGCAGCCAGGAGCTGGGAACGGAACAGAGGCCGCGGGAGCTGGACACATCCCGGAGAAACTCAAAACACCAGGAGCTTCCAAACCCTGCACCCTGCCCGGCCGAGCAGGTGTGGCAGCAGCCAAGGACCGGGGTCCTGCTGGCCACGGCGACCTCGGCACCAAACGATCCCCACCCCAGCGCCGGGTCAGCCAAAACACCAAAAAAAGGTCCCTGGCCAGCTCTGCTTACGCCTTTCCCTGTGTTCTCGTGCCCAGGGAAGCCAGAGGGGCCGGGGGAGGGAGGATTTGCTGCTGAGCACCGGGGTGGGGGTGAAGTTCTGCTGCTGAGCAGATGTAAACAAGCCCCGGGAGCGGGTCAGGCCTGGTGCCCCCTTATCACGAGTGGCTTCGTTTGGAATAAACACCAGCCCCAGGTCAGGGCCGTAATCTCTCCCAGATGCTGTTGGGGGGCCTGATCTGAGGCTTCAAACCTAAAGTGGGGGGGTCAGGTAACCCCCAGCCGCTGCTTTCTCTCTCCAGAGCCGATTTTCAGCCCCAAAACGTCGCTCCTGGTGCAGAAACTCGAGGATGGTTCCTATGGGGGGCTGGCCGTGGCTCTCCTCCTCCACAATCCCAGGTTGCTCCAAACCCCATCCAACCTGGCCCTGGCCACTTGCAGGGATTTCTCAAAGCCTGGACTGTGCCAACAGCTGCTCTGGCCTTTAGAGATTCAATTAAAAAATTAGGAAAAACAAGATTTTTCCTCTTTAGGCCAGCCCAGAGTGAAACCTTCCCATTTGTCCCAGCAAACCAGGGTGGNTTCCCCTCCACGGGGCAAGGAATTGACCCAAAAACTGGTCCTGTGCAGGGCCAGGAGCTGCAGCTGCTGATCCTCGTGGGTCTCTTCCAGCCCAGCACGTTCCATGGATAAAGCACAGCCTGGAACTGGATGGCATCGCCTCCCCGGCCGCTGGGTACGGGACAAGCCCAGCTAAACCTGGCTTAAAACAGAGCTAGGACAGAGGGGGGACCCCAAACTGCAGCTGAGGAGGAGATGCCAACCCCAGCAGTCAGTCCATCGGAATCCTCCCCAGATCCACGAGGGAAGCTTTGTTTTCTCTGCCGCTCGCCCGCGGCGTCCCCGTGCTGCAGAGCGGCCCCGGCTGCCAGGCTTAATGCAGAACAAAACCCCCAATTTCGCATCCTACAGCAGAGCAGAAAACCCTTCCTGGCCCTGCTCCTGCAGGAATCAGCCCATTCCAGCCTCGGGAAGCTGCATTCCTGACCGATGTTGGTTTTCACGGCCCATTTGCTCGTTTGCTTCAATTTCCCTCCCTCGCAGCCCCCGGAGCTGGCGAAGCTGGGGACAGACTGGAGCTGGAGGGAGCTGGGAGCTGCTCCCTGCAGAGGATGAGGAGGAGGCAGGAGGAGGATGCACAGCCCAGAGGAAGGGGAGAAGCAGAAGAGCAGGGACACTGCAGGGAGAGGAAAGCTCTGAGGGAATATTTGGAGAGAGGAGGCGGCGTTGGGGTGGGAAGGGGATGGGGGTGGGATGGAGGAAGGGTCAGTCCCGGCCGTCCATCTCCACTTCTCCAGCTGCACCTGCGCAGGATCAGGCTCCTCTCCTCTCCCTCAGTGCTGAGATGGAACAGTTTGGGCTTCAGATCATCCCCAGAGCAGGTCTGAGCTGTGAGCAGAGTCCAGGATCAGCTCCCTGGAGAGGAAACCAGTGCCAAAGCAGCAGGAAATGACCCCAAAAACGAGCCAAGGGACGTGGTCCTCACACAGGCACTGCTCCCTCACTGCTCCTCTCCAGCAGTGACCATAACAAGGCCCAGAGCCGCACAAGAACGGGACAAAGGGATTTGATATCCTGAGTCCTCTCCCTGCCTCCAGCTGTTCCCGGCTCAGAGGAATTCCTGAGCCAAACCTCCTCGGTGACCCCTCAGCAGTTTCTGCCCCGTGGCCCTGCCTGGTCTCCCCCGGACCCACATCAGCCCTGACAGATCCCGGGACAAGATCCAGCTCTGCCCATGGGTGTTGTTCCCTCAGCCCCGGAGCAGTTCCCTGCGAGCCCGGGGGGGATCACATCCTCTGCTCTCCCTCTGGACATCTGCCCGGGCCTCCGGCCACTGCCTCCCGCTGCAGCCAGGAGCTGGGAACGGAACAGAGGCCGCGGGAGCTGGACACATCCCGGAGAAACTCAAAACACCAGGAGCTTCCAAACCCTGCACCCTGCCCGGCCGAGCAGGTGTGGCAGCAGCCAAGGACCGGGGTCCTGCTGGCCACGGCGACCTCGGCACCAAACGATGCCCACCCCAGCGCCGGGTCAGCCAAAACACCAAAAAAAGGTCCCTGGCCAGCTCTGCTTACGCCTTTCCCTGTGTTCTCGTGCCCAGGGAAGCCAGAGGGGCCGGGGGAGGGAGGATTTGCTGCTGAGCACCGGGGTGGGGGTGAAGTTCTGCTGCTGAGCAGATGTAAACAAGCCCCGGGAGCGGGTCAGGCCTGGTGCCCCCTTATCACGAGTGGCTTCGTTTGGAATAAACACCAGCCCCAGGTCAGGGCCGTAATCTCTCCCAGATGCTGTTGGGGGGCCTGATCTGAGGCTTCAAACCTAAAGTGGGGGGGTCAGGTAACCCCCAGCCGCTGCTTTCTCTCTCCAGAGCCAATTTTCAGCCCCAAAACCCTCGAGTTTCAGTGCAGAAACTCAAGGATGGTTCCTACGGGGGGCTGGCCGTGGCTCTCCTCCTCCACAATCCCAGGTTGCTCCAAACCCCATCCAACCTGGCCCTGGCCACTTGCAGGGATTTCTCAAAGCCTGGACTGTGCCAACAGCTGCTCTGGCCTTTAGAGATTCAATTAAAAAATTAGGAAAAACAAGATTTTTCCTCTTTAGGCCAGCCCAGAGTGAAACCTTCCCATTTGTCCCAGCAAACCAGGGTGGTTTTTTTTTTTTCCTTAAGTGGAGTCAGTGAAAACATCTTGTTCTCCCCAAAATAAAACATTTCTGGGCTTGCAAATGCATCTCTGAAGGCTCTTGCGGTCCCCTGCTTTTTTTAATTAAAGGCAAAGCGTTTAATTTCAAGCATATCTCAAACAAAGCTGCAGCTTTTCATCCCCAAAATATCCCCCCCCCTTTTTTTTTGTTCGAGTTGTAAATAATTTCAAAATAACTTTTATTTTCCCTCCAACAAATGTTTTGTCTTAATTTCAGCCAGCGAAGCTTCCAGCAGTTGGAGCCAGACCCTTCCCAGTGGTGCCCAGTGAGTGGACAAGAGGCCAGGGCATGAGCTGAGACCTGGAAATTCCCTTTAAACAGAGGAGAAATTTTATATTTTAAATTTTTTTTTAACTTAAGGGTGGCCAAATGCTGGAGCAGATTGGGCTGGGCAGCTGTGGGGTCTCCATGCCCAGAAAGAATCAACTCCTGACCTGGAGAACCTGGAGCAGGGAGCCCGTGGGAACGTCATGAGGGTCAACAAGAACCTTCCAGGGTCTGAATGGGCTCCAGGAGAGCTGGAGAGGGACTGGGAACAAGGGATGGAGGGACAGGACACAGGGAATGGCTTCCACTGCCAGAGGGCAGGGCTGGATAGGAGATTGGGATGGAATTCCTGGCTGGGAGGGTGGGGAGGGGCTGGGATGGAATTCCCAGAGCAGCTGGGGCTGCCCCTGGATCCCTGGCAGTGCCCAAGGCCAGGCTGGAGGGGCTGNGGAGCAGCCTGGGACAGTGGGAGGGGTCCCTGCCATGGCAGGGGTGGCACTGGGTGTTCCTTAATGTCCCTCCCGACCCAGTCCAGGCTGGGATTCCGCGATATCGGCTTTTGGAAACACCACCAGAG
>WEIT01021955.1:9158-19333 GCA_013389985.1 Dryoscopus gambensis
GGAACCAATGAGGGACAGGGAGAGGGGAGGACACAACTGGGATACAATCCAATGAGGGAGTTTGGGAGGCGGGGTTGTAACACAGAACAAACGCAGAACCGAACTTAACAGAACTTTCCAGACCAAGGGGAAGAGCAATCTTCAGGGTGCCACCCAGTGGGCTGCGGCTTATAATCAGGCTAAGCCACCCCCACAGCATCCCTCTGGGCTTCATGCTTACCTTGTTTAATGTGTTCAGTAATCTATGAAACAGGATAGAATATACTGTCAACAAACTCATCAAGGGTTTTCAAACTTGGGTGGAAAGTTATTATGCTGGAGGTCAGGGCTGCCATGTAGAGGTTTCTCAATGTACTACAGGAATGGGACAGGAACCTAAAACAATGTCAGCAAACAATGTCCAATTCATTTTTTCATTCAAATTGTGAATGGTGCTGGATAGGGAATTCAGTTCCAAATCTTTGACTACAGCTGTCACTGAGCTCTGAGACTAATTACAATTTCGTGAAAATTACCATCCTTCCTCCCAAGTTAAGGAAAGATCTCTGTACCCCACATATGCTTAGGGCGTTAACTACAATTACAACTCCTGATTTCAGTAGAGTCAGGTAATTTTGGAGAATGCCGGTTCAGGAGGTTTATTTTATTGAACTATTATCTAGTTCTGATTTTTCTTTTATATGTACCTCAATCACAGATCAGAGCTCTATTGTACTGGGCACTGTAAAGACAAGTAATCAAAAAGCAAGCTTCTATTCCAAGTAGTTCCCAATCCAGGTAACAGTAAAAATGCACCATGGAGATGAGGCAGCAAATGGAGTAAAGAGAGTAAGGTAATAATGATCAGACATCTCAGCTGGCAGTTTCCTCAATTGATTTCTGCACAGTCACGCACCACCAAGGAGGGTGTTGGATATTTTCACCTGGATTATCTTGCACAGTGGTGTTTAAGATATGTCCCTGGAAGCAGTAGAGGAATCTCTATAGGAATACTGATAGAGGAAAAAATAGCATATGGTTTTCTTCCATTCAGTGATGAGTTATCTAATGAATAGAATATTTTATTAGATGCTTTTTCATTATGCGTCATGCCTAACATTTTGTAGTCTGTTGTATCTTCCTCTTTCCCCCCCCCCCCCCCACATTGTTGTTGTTGTTGTTTTTTTTTTAAGAAGAAGAAAATATTTTTTCTTGTAGGAGAATCTTGAAAGCCTGGGTATCAACATTTCCAACGACAGCTTCCAATAACCCCATATAAGTCTTTTAGGCCAAATTAGATACTTAGCCTTTCAAAGTGTAATACTGCAGGCAAGTCCTCCTTCAGAGTTCGGGCTCTTTTGCTAGATGTAACATATTCACCTGCATGAAATGTATGTAGATGCCAGCTATGTAACAGATTCCTTCCTTTCATTGCCAAGTGTAAAAAACTTAGGGGTGGAGTTATATATATATTTTATCTTAAATATTTTTCATTTTTTAATTAACAATGGGATCCTAAGATGGGTTTTCAAACATGACTGTTTTATTTCTTAGTTTTAAGGTATTTCAAAACTATTCCAACTTCTGTTTTGAAGGCATTGACATGCCTTAGAAAGCATTATGCTGCACTGCTAGTACAACTATGTAATCTGTTGTTTGATTTATTCTAAAGGTTTGATATTTCCAAAGATGAAGAATTTGGAATTACACCAAGCAAAATTCTTCTGGAAATACCCCAAAAATTTGACAAAGCAATTGAACATTAGAAGTGCATCTGAATCACAAGATGTGATGGACAACACTGGTTTGCAAAAGAAAGATTGCAAAAATAAATTAATAATCTTCTTTTGACTCTGGATATAGTAACTGATCTGCAGTAATGAAACCACATGAAACTGAAGCTGCCACTTAGTTTTTCAGGGGAAAATTAACTATATGCAATTAACAAATGTTGGATTCTGTTTTGGTTTTAGTAAGAAGTGAAAGTAATAATTTCACATTGAAATTCCCATTCTCTGACAGAAGCACTGGCTTTCAGGATGTTCATTGCTGCACTGCCTGACTAACAGTGCAAAAAGAAAGTTAGTTATATTATGACCTACAATGGTCTGTGTGATCAACAGGGAGCTCATTAATGCTAAGCAATACAAATTTAATATTATCTTCCATTTCCCTCTGCTTCTTTTGCATCTGTGTTACTTAGGGAACTGTGATCCATGTAAGATTCACAGATGGATGCCTTTCATCAAGACAGGAACTAAATGAGCTGCTATAAAAGGAGGAGCATGACCACCTCTTTCATTTAAAGGAAAGCTGATTTAGGATATCTTTCTGATTTCTAAGCCTGGTTCAGTATAGAGGAGTTTCACACAGGATATGCTATACCACATTCCACTTAAAAGATTTTCAATCTGCAATAATCACAGTCTCAAAAGAAGCCATTCTCCTGACTATAATGTACTTGCAAAAAAGAGGAGCTAGCAGAAGGAACTATTACTCATTTTCTTTTCCAGAGCTTTGCTACCTACATGGAAGAACAGACTGATCGCAATGCACATAGTAGTCCATCAGCAAAGTAGTCCTTGGTTCCTAGAAGTGCTTAAAGTGATAAAAGCAAATCCATTTTACTCTGAATGGCCATGATGTCATCAATATTAGGGAAAATTGCCAAGACTTAGATCCATCTACAATTTTTAGCTTCGATATTTTCAGCTGAAACTTTACATTTTTTAATGAGATTTTTGAATGTTTAAAAAATTATGCATATGAACTCATACTTTTAGTATAGTGATACATATGCAAGTGTACATATATACGTAGAAATCTGCATTTTATATTAAAAAGTGTTAGTTTTATATTAAAAACCTCTATGAATTTTATAAATCTGGATTGTAGGTTTGCATATGTAGTCTCTATACAGCTATATATCTATCTGACAATATTTACAAATAATTAAAGGCTCTGTACATACAAAGATGTCTTAAGCTTGCATTTTGAATAATAAAAAAAATTCACTAATTGAAACGCAAAAAATATGGCAAAAATCTGTAACACAGGCTATCCAAGACTGAAGATTTGAAACGTAACTAGATGTGAACTAGAGTTTATCTGTGGCATTTTAAAAAATGAAACATAGAATTTTCTGGCAATGGAAACAATCAAAGTAAAAAAAAATGCATCACGGGTCAAAAAATACTATACATTCTAATAAGAAACAGTAATACCTATTGCTACCATAATAGAAATTTGGAAATATTTGTCATATTTCAAAGCTTAAATCAGCTATAAAATAGAATGAAACTTAGCATGAGATTCAAATCGCATCAATAAAATTAAATTAAATATAAACCAGCAAAAGAGAAGTTAAGATTATTCTTCTTGCTTCTGACAGAAGATACTAGATCCTTTCTTTTCCCCGTAGGCCTTAAAATTCTCTGTAATGTTGTTAACCTTGAACTTATTGCATTTATGGTCTTTGGATAGGGAGATTTAAATGAGATTCAGGGGAGTGACGTGAATTGTGCAGCCTCATAAAACTATTTTCACTGAACAAGCAGAAATATGCACACATCCCAGAATAAGTGCTGTCTAAACCAGTGAGTCATATAAAATAGTACAGTCTCCTGTGCAATTATCTATGTGGTTCCAACAGCATTTATAATTACATTTGTACTAACACAACAAGAATAACATAGCTACATAGTTTCAAGCCTGAATCAGGCCACATCCACCTCTTGGGCGGGCGGGGGAATTTGATATGTGCTTTCATTGCTCGTTGCCATGCAGAACAAGGCAAGATGAATTCACATTTCCTACAGAACAAACCTGAGGGCTTCCAAGGTCTCAAAGTGCTACACTCTTCACTGGACTACCAACAATAGCGCAAGTTGTTGAATTTTACGCTATGCATTTGCTTAATTTTTTAAAGATTGTTTTCCTAGACTCCTTAGAAAATAAAAATGAGGAAGGAGTACCACAGGAGCCTGATCTATTTTAATTCTACCCCCAAAAACCATGATCTCACAAATACTGATGAAATCTGTATTCCACAGGCAAATTTCCAGCTCAGAAAGATTTACTTGAACAAGATAAGTGTCACTTCAAACATGAGCTAAATAGCAAGGGAAAAAAATATCAGCAGGGATTCTGCACAAATAATTATTATGTAAATAGCTCAAAAAACATTTATACAGCTAAGTAGCTTACAATGTCCAAAACTGTAGAAAGCTATCAGAGCTACGTTTACATAGCATTAATGAGTTCTTTTGCAAGATCACATCACAAACTATCTAACAGATATAAAGTCTACTGCAAGGGTGAATGTTACTTAGCTAAACAGTTCCAATTCAATTCATATGGTTCTGTTTGGCTGTAGATTTTTGTTAAATATTTTTTGCAAAAATATTCCTCATTTACAAAGAAATTAATTAATTAACTGGATTAACAAGTGTCTTTAAATTTATTGCTTATTCTGCTCTAAATAATACATATCTGGAAAACTGAGTCTTTTTAATAACTTTCTATTAATTGCTGTACTCAAGGTCTGACTCATTATGCCTAGCACTACGACCTTTATTTTTTGATCTTTTAACCACCTTGGTTATAACATCGTGTGAGAGACTGGACTATGACTCAAAACAAATTGTCTCTTTATGGAGGCACCAGAGTGCTTTGCTGAAGCCAGGTTTGCAACTCCCCGAGGTGAAGGAGGTAAGGTTTTGAGTGTGTGATGGCACACCTCTGGTCTGCACAAGACAGAGGGGGTGAACTTGTCACTGCCAGAGGCTACAGACCAGGCTTTGAGGCCAGTAGAGGCAGACCTTGTGGAGACAGGATAGTGCTTTTTATCGTGCCAAATTGCCTTCCCTTACGCACAACCCCCACTCTCCGCCACCCTCTACTGATGTGAGAGGCAGCTGTCATGTCTTAGAAGATGTCATAAACCATCAAAGACCCCTGAAAAGCCCCCAGACTAATTTCTGAGGCCTTCCACCAGAGGAGTGCATGTGATCAAAAGACAGGGTAAAACTCCCCCACTCTCCAAGGTAAGGTGCTGGGACATTCCGACCTGAACCTCAGTGTATATTAACCCACTAGGCTTTGTATTTGATGGGCTTTTTCCCCCTCCCCTGACAGATCAAGAGCTTCAAACTTCATGTTGACCAATGGCAACAATCTATGGCACCCATTGTAAATCCATGGGTGGTGATTATGCATCTTTCTGCTCCTACCCTACTTTCTCTTTCTTCCTTTCTTTTCCCTTATACGTTTTCTTAAAGTCAGTGATAGTTTTATGCTTTCATATTGCCATATTACTATAGATAATTATAACCGAAATGGCTATATACCTGTTTTTTATTGCAATCAAATTGTTCTAAAGTAAACCCTACAGATATATTTATTTACAAACACCAATCATTCAGTGTCACTCCACTATCCACCCCAAAGGATCTATTAACAAGATATGGGTTACCCTCACCTTCAGTTGCAGGTCATAACACATCACACAATCTAAAATATAAAGAAAAAAATCAGCTTTAGAGTAAACACTATAAGAATTTTGCGTTATATAGATTTTTGAAAATTTGCCATAGAATTTTCAGATCTAGATAAAAGAACAGAATTATACAATTCTTTTAATTCTGAAAATATGTATCACATTGGAAAGTAAAATAGAAATTTTATTGTAGCTGAAAATAAATGTGGTTGTTTAAGGATGTAAGCCTGAACTGACTGATCAAATTTGTATTAGTGAAGAAGGACTGAAACTTCTATTCATGGTTCATCACTCTCAGGAGTGTCATTTATTGCATAATAATAACCATCTTCCCTCCACACTACTTTATTTTTAACTATTCAAAGACTGCAACTGTTTCTTTATCATTTCCCTGTCAATATTTTTCTCTACTTTTATGTGCCACCTTCAAGAGAGAGGTAATAAAATTAACAGTTTAGGAGTGGGAGTAAGATCTGCTTTTTCTTTTTAAAAAGCAACATATTTAGATCCATGTATAATTTTTAGTTAAAGACAATGATTTGTTTCAATTAGTGATGCTTCTTGCTGGCAAAATAGATACTGTTTCTTGAAGCAAAGGCTGTATGAAGATTACTCTGTTTTACAGTTTCCCCTTCCTTTTGTGTACAGATAAATAATTAAATAGTTTAGAGAAATAGGGGAGTGCACATACAGTTTTGGATAGTGACTGAAATTATGCTCCAAAAACACAAAGTATAAGAGTGCCATCTTCTGGAAATAATATTTTGTAGACCTCTCATTTCGATTTAATCCTTGGCTTACAAGAAGTATTAGTTAAAGATTAATGATGTTTACTTGCCTGTTTGCCCTGTGTTTCCCTTTTCATTTGTCTATGCTGGTTTTAAAGTTAGTAGTTCCTCTAAAAGCTCTTTTCTATACAAGGGCCAGGAGAGCGTGAATTTAATAATCAGAGTTTAGGTTTTCAGGTTTGTAAGTAGTTGTACAATACCCAAGGGTTAAAACAATCTGAACAGTAACCTCTTAAGAGAAAAGAACCAACTTTATCTGGTTCTAAAAAGTTTTAATCCTTTATTCTAATAAGCTTTGACAAATTATAAAATAAAATGAGACTTCTCATCATTCTCCAAAATTTTAAACTGAATGACTTGCTCTGTTCAGCCTTTTGTACACTGGGAGCAAATCACTGATTATTACAATATGAAACTATTTGTTTTTCTGAATCAGGCATACACACCCATACTCCACACACAAGGTCTTCAGAGTCTTAGAAGTATTTTACAAGAAAAATATTTTGGTCCACTATTTCCTCGTCCACATATACATCTAATTTCTACTAACTCTGATAAAAATTTTCTAGTCAAAGTACCTCTATTTTTGATTAAAATGATGGAATACAGTTAATTTTAATCCCACTGTTAAACAAGAAATTCCTATGCTCTAGAAACATAAACAAATCAGGGACCCTGTAATAGCACAATTATCCTTGCCTTACAGAACTTCTTGTATCCATAAAATTCATGCTGAAAACACATGTTAAGGCTTTGCACTGTCTGGGAGTTAGACCTTGGGGAAGTGGTGTAAAACACTGTCCTACCTTCTTGTCTTGGAACCCAATAAAATCAAATCTTGGCCACTGTACTTCAGATGGGATTTTTCTGTCTGTGTTTATTTTATATATATTTTTTCAGTCCCCAGCCTTCATTTTTCATGTCATTTTTTGTATTACTGCTACCAAAACCAATAATCGTTTGTCCTGCATCTCACTCATTCTTTGTGCACTTAAAAGCCTCTGAAATGAAATTCCCCTTCTTCTATGCTTTTACCTTCCCAGATTAAATATACCTATTTGTCATCCTTCCAAGCTTTCTACTTTTTGTTGTCAACAATCACTCCACCCTTTTAGACCTTCTGTCCCAGAAGGATTTCCACTTTGACCAGACCCTATTTTCTGTTCAGCTAATCAAAAGCATGCTCCACATCTTTTTTCAAGGAGCTTTGAAAACATGTTCTTGTAACTTTTGTAAATAATTCTTTCTTCTTAGCTAAGAATCAAGGTAAGAAAAACCTAAATAAATTAAGACTTTCCAAATAGGTCTTAATCAGATGAAAATTTATGTACATATCACGGTTTTTCAAGGTTCTCATGTTATCAGGATGTGTATTAAAACAGTTCTTCATCTCTTGTCAAATGTTAAGTCCTTTAAATTGTTCAAGTTGGTAATATGTATACTTATATGGCTTTAGTTTCCATTTTTCAATTCCAAATTGCATTTTATGGTGTTTCTGCAAACTGTTAATACCAATTTGGAAAAATTCAATTCTCACTACTATATTCTTGTACACCAACAATCTAAAATTACACTGTTATTAGCATGCACAAAACAGAAGTCTAGACAACTGCCATTCTTAAACAAAGATTTGTTTTCTATCCTGTCACTGTCCCTCTGTGCATGATGGAAACAAATTAAAAGACTCTTGCACAGAATTTGGAGAGGACCCGAGAACAGTAAGAATGTCAAGTCTCAAGATATGGACATAAACACATTACAGTACTATAAACTGTTTTGTAGATATATAAAAT
Source organism: Dryoscopus gambensis (assembly GCA_013389985.1). Classification (NCBI taxonomy): domain Eukaryota; kingdom Metazoa; phylum Chordata; class Aves; order Passeriformes; family Malaconotidae; genus Dryoscopus; species Dryoscopus gambensis. The sequence continues at coordinate 17,216 of WEIT01021955.1, forward strand.
TCCTTTCTTGCTCTAGCACTTCCATACTTCAAAACAAAAAATGAGATTAAGCAGCTCAGAGATATATTTTGCAATACTAAAGAGTGCAATGGGAACATCGAACAGACTAAACAATCATTTCTTTGCTCAAAAACTTCAGTTATACAGTCTTTTATAAATTAGGGGAAATTGAATGAAGTATAAAAGTATGAGAGAGTATTATTAGACAAAGTGAAAAAAACAAGTTAAAATAAACAAAAAATGCTATTTACTGTGCTTTGTTATTCTAAGGCCAAGGACTTTAAGCTGAATTCTGCAACCACATAGACCATGAACAAACTGGAGGCAAGGACCTGAACAGTGCTGGAAAAGAAAACTGAATTAAACTTATTCAGAGAGTATGCTTTTGTTGTAAGAAACTGTGTATCACAGTTCCAAACCAAAATGAGAGTGCAGCAATCAAATGGACTTAGATACCAAAACACTTTAATCACAGATATATAGGAAATATTCAAGTTACACAACTTCACTGTTCTGTGCTGTCCAGGAGGAAGGCTGAGCAAGCCAGCTGGTCACAGCACCATCCTAGGTCTGCAGTATGGGGCTTGTTCGATGTCACTTCTGTGCCCTTTTTTGCTATCTTACCACTCCTGACTTGAGAATCACTATCCTTTACAGAACAGTTTATTAAAAAAAAAAAAAAATGTTTCTGTTTCTTCTCTTACAGCCTCTTATAGAGCTTTGCTTGGCTTCATATGGCTTTTGTATCAGCTTTTTCAATTTTATGGGGTTTTTATTCCTGAAACCTTTTAAAAACCACACCAGCCAATATTTGTTTTGTTTCCAAAAAATACGTCTTTCTTAGAGGCCCTCAGAAAAAAAACTTTAAATCCATATAATGACCTCGCATGCAATTTCTCCAATTTTAAAGTTATTTCTATTGACATCAGAATCTTATTCTATCTCAAACAATACTTTATCAAAATCTATGTTATCTGAAAATATCAAGGTATCAGTGTTTTCCATCTAGTCCCTTAAATTATTAAGTATGGCTTCAGCACCCATACATCCAGATTTTCACTGATAAATTCCCAGCACCCTAATTATTCACATTTTTTCTTAATCTTTATGTAAAGTATTCTTTTTCTCAAGTTTTTCCACTTCTCTCTTTTGTGACACTCCTCAGACACATTTAATGAAGTTCAGAGAGGTTTTCTAGACAAAACAATCAGCTGACAATGAAAAAAATCAGGTAATCAGGCACAGTCTATTTTTAAAAGGAGCCAATATTGTAACTGCTAGTGCTGCAACATTAAAAAACCCAAAGCATTATCATGAACATTATATTAAAATTGTGAGTGGTAATATTTTAAACTGAAAATAATCACCGACTTAGCAAGCTATTTCACTGAAAGCTTGCAAAGAATTTTGAAAATCCTACCCTTAATATATAAATTTTAATCGGTTCTGTATTTTTTATAGGTCCAAGATTAAATAAAAAAGTAAAACCACAACATTTTAAAGCTATTATAACTATAGAAATCTGCCAATGTATCACCTCTAAACATTCAATGTGACACAATCATGAGAAATAAATTTGGTAAGACAACACAGTATATTTAAAAGTCAAGCTACAAAATGGTAATGGACAAGCAATACCCTTTAGTTGCAACTAACGTACTGTCCATATGTCAGGTTAGATTTTTATTTTAACTTGACTTTCATAGTTTGACACTGACTTACCTGTATGTCAAATTAAATTATACCAAAGACAGGAAATACTCCTAAGTAGTAGTGAATGGGTCTACTGTACTGTCTTAAAAAAATATGGGTAATTAGGTAGCTACAACAAAAAAATTCTTTTTTTGCTATCATCCACAGGTAAAAATAGGCAGAGATGACGTTAAGATGAAGTTTGAACCTTTATACATGCACAGAATAAAATAGCTATAAAGATTTTAAGTTTGTCACAGGAAGTGCTCTCCCTTTCATTACTTTATTTGTTTATTTATTTATTTAGCCCAAAACATTTTTTTTTCTATCTGAGCACTGGCTAAGTGAGAAATCTCAACATAGATAACATATTGTCACAGTAGTAGTTTCAATGAGTAGCTATAAGGATTATAAAAATCCAGAAGT
>WEIT01021955.1:19341-50383 GCA_013389985.1 Dryoscopus gambensis
AGTCATTTTAAGCATCAAGGATGAAAACAGGAGAGAAATCTAAATTCACTCATGTTGAAATATTTTCACTTACAGCATACAGTAAGACATCTTCAGTTCAGGGTATGCTTTGAAAACTGAAAGGTTCCATGAAAGATTGTTTTTCTGGTCCATAGCTCAAGAATACAGCCTTGAAAATGCTCATAGATCTGTATGGTCAAAACTAAAGAAAACACCAGTAATACTCTAAACATGAAATTAGTCATTTCTCGGTATAGGCACTCTACGTGAAGAGATGCCAAAGCATAATTCCTCATTTTCAGCTTGTTGTCAGATAACCAATTGAAAAAAGTTAAATAAGTAAATAAATAGACAAATAATAAATAAAGGTGGTTTCTCTGAAGTTGTCTGTACTGAATCAGAATACAATGAAACTGTAGCAGGCACTGAGTTATGGGCAGAAATATTCTTAATATTTTATTCTGTAGTTTGACTTTGGCTGAGAGCTTACAAAGAGACAATATCAGAGGCCCTCCCTATACACAAGGTCATCAGATTAAATGATGACATTAGGTTATTCAATTAAATAATCCGCGTTTCTGAACCTTCTAAATGTCATTTTGCAATGGACAAATGAATGAAGTTATTAATATTAATGAATATGAAGTTAAAATGAATATGGAGTTATTTGGAAGCTGAACAGTTAATTTGTCTTAAAGGAATCATACCTTGCAGAGTTCAGTGTCTGATATATATATGTGAATTCAGTTTATTTTTTTTACTTTGTGAAAATCTATAAAACCTCAGCCACACTAGTGAATAGGACGAAAGGACAAATACATGGGCTTGCTTCATGGACTTCTCTTTCTCTAACTGCCAGAAATTTTTCCATGCTTTGTGACATCTTGTCATATCAGTGTAATATAACTATCTTTGTTTCTTAGAGCATTTGCTCAAAACTCTCCTTAACGTACCAGAAAATTCCTCGGCACACTACTATTACCTCAGCAGAACTTACTTAATTTTAATGAAGATAAAAAGCATTTGAAAACCCCACAAGCAGTGTTTTTTTTGGCTTTTTCTTTCAGTTTATTTGTCTGTTTCCAAGATCTTCAAGTATTCATTTTCCAAGTAATAATGCTCTTTATGGAGTAATATTTCTTTTACTCTTGACGATTTATTTGTTTATAATGTGCGATGTTTCTCTATGATATCAGTAAGAAACACCTACGAGAAGAGAGGATGAAAAAAGGTTGATAGAACTACAAAAAATAAGGTGTCATTCAAATTATTAACAAAAAAAGAAGGTTTGGAGGTATATTGATAATAATTTATAAATACCTTAAAAGAGAAAAAAGATTAAGTATTAAATAAGTCTTTTTTTAATGACAAAGGACAGAACAGAAAGCAGTGGAGTAACAGATAAAAAAAGATTTCTTTCAACCACAAAAAGGACAAAAAAGGATATTGATAAGTGTTGAAATAATAGTAGTCATTAATAGTAAAAATTCTGAAAGATTAATATGGAAAGTACTGAACTGTTCACATCTTTAAGTCAAGATAAATGCCCTTCTGAAATATAGGTTTAATGAAATAAGTTATTGAGCTCAGTATGGGAATAAATGGATAGAAGTTTTTGTGATATAGGAGGTCAAACTAGATTATCTAATGAAACTTCTGGTCTTAAAATATATGAAACTGTGAAGAGTTAACCAATAAACCATATGGTGATAATTTTTTCTGTCCAACTCAGCCATTTATATGCAATAAATTCTCCAAGAACAGAAAGAACACACTGCAGGGCCTTGTCTTTCCCTGTCTTTTGCACAGTTATATCTACTTTCAAAGGCTAAATTCTGTGTACTTAGAAAATTGTGCCTTGATACAAGGAAAAATGCTGAGTATTTGAAGTTCTATTCATGAAAGACCAAAAAGCTTAATAAACACAATCTCCAGAACCTGTTGCTAAAACTCCAAAGTTAATTACATTTATCAACTTCTCAAATCTGCTGAAATTTTTTGAGATAAAGCTTATTTTTATCAAACAAAAAACAAATTACAGTTAACATACTGACAGTATTTGAACTAGTGAATTAAAGGTAACTTTCTGCTATCAAAAACTGCCATATTGATCATAGCAATCCAAATAACATTGGATTACTTTTTAATCAAATATCCTCTTCTCTGATTTGAGTCACAACTAATTGAAGAAAGTCCTGTGGTGTGCTGTGCATAATTTATTGCCAAGATGAACAGAGTTATTCCTGTAAAATATATATCAAGTCACCTCCAAACACATCGGTCTTTTACAGCAGGTTGGTTGGGCACAGAACACTGAAAACAGTAACTTTTCATTATTTTTCAACACACTACCATAAAAATACATATCCTTAGAGTGGGTCTGAGGACAAGTCACTAATCTTCCCCTTCAGATAGTATCTTATCTTAGTAGCTGGCAATATTATTACCTTTACTTCTCATATTGAGATGATGCCGTGTGTTAAAAATAATTTAATTACATGTTTTGAGTATTTGTTTAAAACATTTCAAGACATGTTTTTGTCATTCACCCTGCACCATAATAGTCCTTGGCCTTGCAGACTCTTTGGTTCTACAATGTTATATCTGACTTTTCAATTCCTTCTTGCTTTTTTTCTGAATCGAAATACTAGTGCTGAAAGATATAAAAAAGAATTCACAGCATTAAATTTGTAATAGGAACGATCTAATAAAAAAATTTCTTCATCTATTGATTCTGTCTACCTTTCTTTTGCTGATAAAGTCAGTACTGTGTTTGCCTTAGGTTTTAACTTTTATATTTTTCAAATCCTGTACTGCCTAGCGTGCAACTGAAGTTTCTTGTGGCCTGTCAGCTGCTGTTCTCTCATGCTGGTTAGACATAACAAACCTCTCTAGGTTTCTACATCAAGGACACAAGGCCCCAAAATGTGCAAACTAAAAAGCCTCTGAAGGGGGGTAAACCTGGGGTAATTACATCATTAACTGAGGTTATAATTGGACCATTAAGCCTGATATACAAATGAAGAAAACTTATAGAAGTGTGAAGAACCTGTGACTCAGGGTCCATCTTGGGTGTAGCTTTTGACTCCCCAGGGTGTACTTTTGAAGGCCCGTCACATAAATACCTACTATTATTCCCTTATTTCTGTCTAATCTCTGTTTTTAGGTGGCCATCTCAGGCATCACTGTTAGGGCTATTATTTACCTTTTGGTGTTTTATATAAATCTGCACTTCTGTATGTTGGGGTTTTTTTCTTATCAGAAAACTGAATAATCCATATGTTGAACCAGTTTTCATGACTGTTATTTCATCAAGCTGATCTGGTAAATTGTGTTCCTCCTCAGTTCCTCTGTTCTGATGTAACCCTTGTTTAATTTAAATTGCAGCAGTGAAATCAAAAGACCTTTAAAATTTAGGACACTTAGCAATGGATGTCCAACAGTTAGGCAGCAGTTATCTGGTACCTTTAAAACAGATGAGGGTAAAAATAAAGATATTTCTCTGTTTCTGCCATGACAATGCTTTTTGTTAAGTCTCTTCTTCAAATATTCTGACTATGTAGGGAACACCTTACAGCTTACAACAATGAAAACTGAAGGAGATGATACAAATAATTTAACCTAACCAAAAGGAAACAAAATCTTTAAACTTCTTTTAAAGTTCAGGTCTTAGGCTGAAAGATATCATGGGGAGATGACAGATTTGCTGCCACTGAATTAAATTAAAGCACCTATAAATTATATCACCCTGACTACACTTCTCTCCCACATCCTCACACTGAAAGAAGATTCATTATAGAATGTCAGCTTGACATGAATTTTAAATGAATGAATTCTCGACTAGTTAATTACAAGTAGAATCTAGTTCTTTGTATTTCTGGAGCAACAAAGAAATATATTACCCAAGCTACTCTGAAACATAAAAGCTGCATTATGAATTTATCAATAGAAAAAGAAGCTAGAAGTTCAACCCAGCCTAACCAGTTTTCCAGGATGACTGCTAAGAGAGAGAGGTAAGGTGAGAGTGAGAAAAAAACCTGTCTGAGAGACATTTTCATGGATTACATTGCCTACAGATCAGAATCAAATATTCTCAATATAATACTTGAATTCTGTAAATTGGAAAATTCCTATGATGATGTCTACCTTGTTGAAACCACAGTAAGGGAAATTTTGCTGTCTCAGGATTTCTGCCAGCATAATTATTAAGAAATAAAACTGTAGACATTCCTGTTGTATGTAGTTGGCTATATCAACTAGAGGACAAAGAATTCATCAGAAAATTTGTATTTGTTTGTAGCTACAACCTAGAATGTTGCAATACAAAGTCTTTATTTTAAAAAGATGAAAATTAGAAATATTTTTTTTGCATACAAATATGATACACTAGTTCTGTGGGGGTTTTTGCCTGTCAATATAACCCTTACAAGTAATTTAGAAATACCTTAGCAATATTTCCTATTTTGATTCATTAGTATTCAGAATAAATTTTTCCTCTGATTAATCCTTGATGTAGGAAGCTAAGAAATGAAATATGAATACAATCTGAGAACGTACTATAACTGCAATTCATTTTTCCTAATTAGAAACTTGAACATTTTGTATAACAAGCTACATTTTTCCTTACATGAGCTGGATTTGAAAAATAGCTGCAGAAAGACCACCAATATGGCAAAACAAAAAAATGGGGAAGAATTATGAATAATCACTGTCTAAAGTATGTAAAATCAAAATCAGGTGAAGAAGTGATGCCCTAACCTGTAATACGCTTTAAAATACAGGGAAACACACTTCACACAGTCATTCACTCAGACAATATTTTTATAAAAAGACTTCGTAGAACATGACATTTTGGGTTGTGTTGGTTTTGCATGACCTGGTTTTTGATAGTGGGGCTATAGAAGTGGCTTCTGTGAGAAGCTGCTAGAAGCTTCCACCATGTTCAGCAGAGCCAATCCCTGATGGCTCTGAAGATGGCCATGCCACTGGCCAAGGCTGGGCCAGTTAGGGAGGTTGGTACCACTTTGATAGCATATTTAAGAAGAAAATCAAAACAAAGTAGGAGCGCAGTTTTTCTTCCAGTCAGAGAAGAGAAGGGAGGTGAGAATGTGAGGAAAACAACATGGCGACACCAAGGTCAGTGGAGAAGGAGGGGGAGGAGGAGCTTCAGGCGTCGGAGCCAAGATTCCTCTGCAGGCCGTAGTGGAGACCATGGTGAAGCAGCTGTGCCCCTGCAGCCTGTGGGTCCACGGGGAAGAAGACCCAGTGGAGAGAGAGACGGCCCTTGCTTCCAGGCTGGAGCAGCCTGTCCTTGGAGGACTGCACCTCGTGGGGAGAGACCCACGGTGCAGCAGTTTTGGGAGGACTGTGTGCCCGTGGGAGGGACTCACGCTGCAGCAGGTGTGGTTTGGCTGCTGCTCGTGAGAGTGGACCCATGCCAGGAAGTTCAGGGAGAACTGTTTCCCATGGGAGGGACCCCACGGCCTCACAGGGAAGGACTCCTCTCCTGGAGCAGCGGAAGAAAACTTCAGGTGATGAACTGACCACAAACCCCCATGCGCTGTCTCCCTGCACTGTGAGTAGGAAGTAGGAAGGGGCTGGGGGAAGAAATGTGGTTTTTTAAGGGCTTATTTTACTTCTCATTATCCTCCTCTGATTTTGTTAGTAATAAATTCACTTTGTACATTTAAGTTGAGCCTGTTTTGCCCTTGGAGTGTTTTCTCCCAGTCCTTACCTCAACTCATGAACCCTTCGTTACTTTTTTTTCCTCTCTGCCCAACTGTGGCAGGGGAGAGCAAGTGAATGACTTTTGTGGGTGCCTGGCATTTGGCCAGCGTCAAACCACAACACGGGTATACATCAGTAATGTAGGAAACCAATTCTCTAGGTACTAAAATCTGGTCTCTAAAAGGTAAAGACGTTAATGGAGCTTTGTACTTCAATACATTAAAATATATGGCATTTTTATTTAATATGGACATAGAGTTTATCTCAAGAAGCATTAGTCACTAAATATTGTTATGCTTATATTATTTATTATATTATTGTAACATGAAGTTGGTGCTATATAATATAATTTCACTTAGAGTAATAATTAAAAGAAGGATTTTCCTTCAGGATACATTCTGGAATGCCCCCTGGGAAAGTATCCTGTGGAGATGGGAACCGTTTGTCAGAGACTGAAATAGTTCATGCCTCAAACATCGATATAACGTTTTAAAGAAGCTACAACCACAGAAACCTCTGTGAAGAACTTTGGACTGTAAGTCAAACTACTGAGATTAGATAAAGGGAAAACCCATTCTTTCATCAGCCTCAGGCCCGGGGAGAAACAAACAAGTAAACAAAGAAAAGAATGTGAGCCAAACCCAGCAGCCGTGCTAAAATTCATCCCTGGCTGAGTTTGGGGTGGGGGAGAGCACAGCTCACGGAAGCCAGGTTTACACACACTCCTCACCCCAGCCGAGGGGGAGGAGGAGGTCTCGGGTGTATGGTGTAACCTCCGGTGAGAGGCAGTAAACACCCATCCTCCATGACACAAACTGGCCCAGCTGTGGCACCCCCAACCCCACAGGGCACATCCATGGGACATTCACGCAAGAGGCTTTGCCCCACAGGACTGCAGGAGATGCAACAGACCCAGAATCTGCTGTAAGAGATCGCCCCCCTCCCACAGGGGGACATGCCCGGGCATGCCTGCCTAGCCTGAGCATAAATACCCATGGGATTCTATGATTTTCGGGGGGACTTTCACCACCAAAACCACCTGGAGAGGATCAACAGAACATCGTTTGGATCCACGGATGGTGATATTTTCCTTATCCCTGTCCCTCTCTTTCTGTCCCCCCACCCCCCCCGCCTATTTTCTACTTCTTTCTCTCTCTCTCTCTCTCTCTCCCCCAAACACATTTACCATCAAATGAAACCCATATTATTGTCACTGGCATATGTTCGCATTTGCACCTTAATTCGAGCAGAGGAATTTTTAAAGAACCTTAATAATAATAATTGAATCATAACGCCATCTGATCACTGAATCCTTTCCACAGTTTCCACAGTTGCCTGACTGTGCCTGTTCCTTCATTGGATACTGCCAGTCTCAGGGTCAAAACCAGAAGGAAGACAGTAATTTATTTCTGATTCCATATGCTAAGCCAGTAAAGCATTCAAACCACTGGAGTCCTCAAGAGGCTAAACTGCTATGTGCCTTTGGAAGAGGGGAAACCAAACTGCCACAGACACTTGCAGAGTCGGCAATGGCGAGGAGTTACTTTAGATGAGGTACGGCCAGACAGTCTTCACAGTTTTCACAGGCCCTAGTGAAGAAAAAATTATTGAACTAATGAAGTATTGAATTATTGAACACAATTGAATAGTTGAAACTACCTGGGTTTTGTTTTTAACAATTCTTTCCTTTTTTTGTGTGTGTGCGTGGGTGACTTTTTTCTTAATTTAACCTAAATCAAAATGGTTTTTTTTACTGAACCTTCCTGAAAAATCTCGGAAGAGCTTTTTACTCTGATGTCTGTAATTAGTGTTCAAACCAATTTATAAAGATCCAGTGCAAGTTCAGAAATGTTATTGATTAATAGTTTAACTGCATACTGGAGAAGATTCCCTTGTTTCTTGGTCTACGCACTTAGAGAATTCAGAGTTGTTGAAGAGACTGGCCTTGGATAAAATAAAGCATTTTAGACATGAAGACTTTTAAATAAATAACTATAACCTCAAAGAAAGGTATTGTAAGTCTGCTTATTCAATATACTGCTTTGAGAAAATACAACTCAAATTTTACTTGTGAATATGTTAAATGACAGATTTCTTCTTGAATATAAATATAAACTTATGAATAGAATGAAGAACAAAAAAACCCAAAACAAAACCAACAACACCAAAACTGATCCATTGTCTGTTGTGATTGCCTAAGGGTGGTGCTGGGCATTCAGAAAATAAAACTCATTCCCCTTCATTAACAGCTGTGAACCTTTCTAATAAGCAATTAGAAGAATGGTTTGGTAAGAAGAACAAAAGATTATTTTGAAGTATCATCATTGTCATGTTAACATAAATAGTGGCTTAAGTGTGTGGCACTTGACAGAATTCCTTACTTCTGCAGCAGTTGTTTGAAAAGAGCATGGTCTGTATTCGTATTCCTACTCCATTTGAGGGAAGCTGTGCTGTTATGCAAAATAGCTCAATTATTTGAGTGAAATACTGACGATATCATTACTACCTCTTTTCTCATTTCTCAGAATCTTCTCATTTTATTGAATCCCACTTTCTAGCATGCATGGAACTAATATTTCTTTCCACTGGATTTGGAAACATGCTTTTCCCTTTTTGTTTTCTTAACTTTTATTTTATTTTTTAATCAAGACTCTCAATCTTCCCTCTTCTTTTTTCTGTGTTTCTCAGAATTCTTTTGTCTATTTTCTGTTTATCTAACCTAAGCTTACTGTCCGTCACCTAAAGATATCCATTTGTCTGGTCTCATTTCAGTCAGTGAAGGGAAACAGCCTTTCCAAAGGGCTTCTCTTTTCTTCTTAACATGTTTTTGTAAAGAGCCTCTGCAAGTACTAATTTCTTTGTATTAAAAGGGACCTAATCAACTAGTTCAAACTTTAGCCATGTGATAAAGTTGGGTGAGATGAACCCAAGCTTCAAGAAGCATTTATCAATTATATTTATGATGTTATTTCTGACTAGAACAAAACTGGTCTGTCCCCTTGTCTCTAGTTCAAATCTGTCATCCTTTCATCTTTTCCTTTGAGCAGTGTCTTTTCCTTTTCAGTATGATGTTTATCACATCACCAGGACAAAATCAAGCAGGCTACCCAAGAGGAAACACCTCAGGTTGTGTTCTTGGCTCATTTGAGATAAATTACAATGTGTAAGGACATTCTCAAACATGAAAAATAACATGGGAAATTATCCCTCAATTTTAAATTCTTTCAAATATTTCTTTTTTGTGATTAAATACATTTAATAATGAAAATTGCCATCAGTTGTACAATGGTAGCATACTTGAAATTTAATTTGTATGGTACTCAAGCTATACATGAATTCAAAATAAGTTGAGTTAGTACATCCCCTAACGTAGGTTAGAAAAGAAAGGTCTTCACAAAATTCAATGATCGACTTATTCTCACAGACAAAAGCAGAGAAGGGGTTTTTTGTAATGTGAAAATAACAAAGAATTATTATCAATCATCTAAATTATCTGTATACAAAGTGAGATATAGAATAATTCAAGGAGACATAGAAGTCATTAGATGTCAGATAGTTCTATCTCATTAGCACAATAAAAACTTAGTTTGATGTTTCACATCACTTGATCATCAGAGAGCAAGATCCATACATAATTGATAAAAACAGAGAAAAGCTAGAGATTAGGGCAAACACTTACTTCCAAAGCTTTAAAATGCCGATGGAATTGGAATTTGAGAAAACAGAGAACTTACCTTGTTTATATGATAAACCTCAAAAAAAAAAAAAAAAAAATGAATGAATACTAAAGCCGTTCAAACTTTTTACACCCTAATATATGTGTGTAATATTCAGACAAATGTTCCCATGCATTTCTGAAAAATCCTTAGGGCACTTTTTAGTATGCTTTTATTCTGACCCACTCAGTAATAAATGCAGACAATAGGAATTATTAAAGAGAGTGATGTATTAGTAGACAAGGCCGTAAAAAACGTAGCCAGAGGAAAAGGCCTACTTGATCTTCTTGCTATCAAAGTTATTATTGGGAGCAGGAGAATGAAAGAATTTTGGTTCTGGTGACCAAAATCTGTTGAATATAATGTAGAGAGCCAGTGGATACTTGAAGCTGCCAGAAAATTCAAAACACTGGTTGTAATAAATCAAATATTAAAAACAAAGTACTGAATCAAGGCTGTTTTCCCAACAGTCTATCTGGTAGAATAAAACAGATTACTTCATCAAAATGAGGAAAGGAATACAAGTGACCTTGTACAGTTTTATGAGAGATATATGCCAAAATACTTGAATTTTTTTTGTTTGGTTGGTTCTGTATTTTTTGGTTTGGTTTTTGTTTTTACAAAAAGCTATTTTAGTAAATGTAATTTATTTATTTATTTAAGATTTTAGTGCAACTTTTGGACCTAAAAATGCCTCACATTATCAGCTTCTAGCTTTGAAGGTATGACTCCGTATTCTAAAGTCATAAAATAATCAGTGATAGGGTGAATAATTTGCTTTGACACTTGTATTTACAGAATAGTTATTTACATGAGGCCTCTGTCATATAAATATGGCAAAAGTTAAGCGTGTTAGTTCAAAAAATGTATTATTTATTTATTTATTTAAAATTTTCAAGATATTTTTCTGCTGTACTTTTCTGTACATTGAAAAAGGTTTGGAAGAACTTTTGGAGAAAGTATGACCCAAGTTAGACCATCATATTTTTCAGATACTTGAAGGAATGCACGCACCATGTAGTTAAATATTATAAAATCAATTACAGTTTTAGGGGGAGTCCATATCCAGGGTAAATGGAATTCTTTGCAATCATCTTCATTACGTATCAGATTAAGGGAAGAACAAAGAAAAGTTTACAAAATTAAAATACAAACAAGAAATGATGGATGCATTTTTACAGGACATGAAAATAAAGCAAAAAATTAAACAAAACAAAAAATACTTTTGGTATCACACATGCGTTACTAATGAGACTATCACTCTATAAAACTTACAAGACTATCATCCTCAGATTTTGTTTTTTTTAAGGTGGCCAATTTTATGCCCCATCCTCTCTGTTCATATGACTTATATTGTTTTGAACTATTAAAAATCATAAAATCCAGTCTGACTCAAAACAAGAAGCTGCTTGAATAGATTGCCACCTGTGGTACCAACAATCTGAATCATAAGAAAACAACTTAATAAGGGAGGATTTTAGTAGCTTTTGGCATGCCACATATCTCAGATGATAGTTCTGGATCACCCATTATCAACTGACCATCCAGTTGGAAATAAATGAAGATACTTTTCTAAATAAATGACTGAATATGTTAAAAAAAAATCTGTCTCAGAATCTCCCTTCTCTGTCATTCTTTTACCTCTTCTGTATGTATAGTATGTGTGTGTATATATATATTTATTCAAATTTATATTTTTCTTTGTTATTTTCCCTTCACTTTTTGAATGAATAAAGAATGAAAGAAAGAATGAATGAATGAAATGCTGCAGTGTTACTGTGAGTCACATGACTTGTTTTTTAAAAAGGTGATGGAGGATCCTGCAGCTAATTGCTACTGCATCCAAATACTTCTAACAGCACCATGGAGCTAGACCCAGCCGCTCTCCAAGATTCTGTGTCTGTTAGGAGTCTGCTTTGCCACAACCATTTCCCCAGTTTTAAAAGTAATGGTATCAATGGTCAATGTTTCACAAATATACACAGAGAAAGAACACTTGACGTAATTTCATACATCCATTTAGTTTCAGGTGGCTTAATTTTTCAGAAATGCATAGTCCTGGATCCAGTTTTACAGTGTGAATAGTTGAGAATGGATGATAGAAATCCAGCTAAATATGTCTTGTGTTTGAATACTTTGCAGTCAACAGGAAATATGATCCTTGTATATTTTCCAGATCTTTTTTCCTGATTTCCCACAGCTCTTTCCAATTAAAGTGATCACTGTGAAACAAGGACATGTAACATATAGACTACACATGAATGAGAAGACAGCTTTCTGTCACAGAAGCAAGTAAAATGTTAATAAAACTTGGCCTTCTGTGAGCTGTAAAATGTATCTTTGGGAAATTATCAGACTAACTTAAGGAACAAACTACTCACCTTTAGTCAGAAACAATGGCTTTACATACAGAATGGCAAAACCAGAAATTTAGAGAATAGGAGAGCTTCATTCCCTAATTAGTATTAATTTTGAAATACTAAGCTAATCAAACACTTCCTTGAGCATATTGGATACTCACCGTGCAATAGGTAGATTTGCAAAGCAACAAAACTAAACTGATTCAATGACTTTAAGAATATAGACTTTTAAAAAATCAACCCCCCCTATTCAGTAATTTTAAAACATCATTTAAAGTAATGTAATCTTGAAAATATTTTGACTGAAATTGACACATTTCATAGGTATGTATGTATGTATCTACCTGTCTTTAAAGATACAGTTTTGAAAGAGTCTGAACATGACATATGTTCCGTTGCTTAGTGTAAGTCAACTTACATTTCATTCTGATAGCAAAACCTTAAAAATTTAGAAATAAACCAGAACAAAATAAAACACATCTTCAATGTAAGTCCAAATTCTTTTCAAACACAACTTATATTGGATTATGATTTTCTGTTTATTATGACATCAAAAATACTTAGATGAGATAATAATGATATCTGTAAGTGAATGTACATATTTATGATTGATTTTGAAAACAGAAGCCCAAACAACACCACTGTCTAGTTTAGAACTTCTGACTGTAAAAAACAGTGACTGGAAAACAAATTTAAATTTGCAGATTTTGGTACAAGCCTGACTTTGAAAGCAGAAAGCATGATCCAAATAACAATCTTTATGGAATAATTCAGTTATCACAACTCATTGTTTCCATGGAAAAACATCCTAACACTGAGTACATCAAGGAGGATACTGTACATATTTAATTTTTTTTCTAAAAATGAAATATTTGCCTTTTAAAGTTTTCTTCACATTTCATTATCTGATAATACAGAAACTAAGAAAGGAGGAAGTAGAATTCTCTCTTTTCATGGAATGCAAAAAACTGTGTAAAAACATTCAAGGACACCAGATTAATTCATAGAGGTAACTACTGTACTTAACTATAATACATATATGTAAAAATACAGTATTTGAACAAGCTATATCTTTACAGTGATAGGATAATGACAGCTGATTTTATAGTAACCTGTTATAATAAAGGAAAGAAGGTGAAATTGATTGGTTCTATTTAGAAAAGAGAAAAAAAATTAGCCATATCAAATAGGCTTAACAAAAGAATAAATCACTGACACATGACCACAAAGGCGGAGGCATTACATGAGTGAGTTTCAAAGTCTAAACTATCCATGTTTCTAAGATTCAGTTTCCTCAAGTTTTTCATAAATGCTTCTGAAGAAAATGTCTATACCACAGGAGGTAAATATGTAGGTTTCCTGTTTTTACTCTAATCAGGACTCAGGAATATTAAACAGGTAACCCTATATATTTCATGAAATGCCTAGCAAAAATTAAATAATAATAAAAAATTCTCTCTCTTTTACTGAGTCACACTTTGAGAAATTAATCATCTTTATGAAAACAGAAAAAAAATAATCTTTTCAACTAGAGTTGGTTTTCCCCAAATTATCTCAGTTTGCAGAGGGACTATATTTCAGCAGAAAAGAAGGATGATGTGTGTATGTATAACTTTTTATATTTTTTCCTGAACCACATGATCTTATGCAGTAATCAAATTATCCTCTACCAGACACAAAGGAATAGATTTGTCTGCTTAAAACTAATGTGATCAGAGACACCTGAGGCTATTCAAGACATTTCCCTGATGCTAGTAGGTATGACACATGAGCTATAAAAATTAACTGTCTCCCCAGCAGCAGTTAGAGGCAAAACTGGATACTTGAGAGTGTCTAAGATATCACTATGATCATTTTAAAAACTGTAAACTAGGGGTCTTTCCAATAAGTTAACAAATTTCATTACCAAAGTGTACATAGTGAGTTTCTGAATGAGGAGCAGCTGACTCCAGGCAAAATGATTTCTGATAGAAAGAAGAAAGAAAAAAAATTGAAAAAAATCCCTAGAGTACTGAGTCAGTACTTTCGATTTACAGTGTATGATTTATATTTCATAGATTTAGATTTATATTTTAGAGTGTGACAAGATAGTAGCAAAGAATCATCCTATTTTATTGAAAGGCTAAATCTTGACCTTGAGATAAGGCATCTGTAACCTTTAGAGTAAGATTAATGTGGTTATCTGTCTGGAAACCAAATGTTTTTATTTATGTTCAAATCAAAATTTGTTCAATAGACCTTTTCATCTATTCTTCTTTAGGACAATACAAACTACAGAAAGATCAGCTGAGGTTTTGAGATAAAAAAAAATAATCTTGGTCTGTAGGGAGGGGGATGACAACAGAACGTTCCTGAAACAGTTTTTAATTACATTCTATTTGTATGACTCGCATATTCTGATCTCTTTAGCAAATGTTATGAATATGATTGCTTTGCAAATTTCTGGGAAATTAATTTAAGTCAATATGACAGTAAATATCTGATATGCACAGATCCCAGGAGGAAAAGCAATCACTAAAGAGAGAGAGTGGTGTTGTAGTACAGGTATTTAGGTAAGCCAAGAAGGGGTAAGAAGAGTAATAGTTTGTTTAGTGGTGTTTCCTCTTCACAAAAACTGTTTTTATTTCTAGCATGAAAAACACTAGGACACAAACACTTCCCCAATAGCAGTGAGAGCCCCCTTTGGCAAGTAAAAAACTTTCCCATGCATTAAAAAATGTGTGTGCCCTTATCTATAGGATACCACTTTTATTTTCAAATGAAGTGGGCCAGAGACTCTGTTATATGTGCAAGAGATTCTCTTTCACCAGTAATTTATTAATAGCCATTATGTTCAATTATTATGGTCACAGAGAGTAAAAAAAACTCAGTTGAAATCTGACTGTACAGCCTGGATATAACCCCTTTCCTCTTTATCTTTTCAATGGTTTCCCAGGCAAAGTCCTGGCTCTGTTCAGTGAATTTTCCTGCCAGTTTTTGAATCTCACATAGCCTGCCAGGTCTCTCCTAACACACATCTGCTGCTGTACTGATTCCCCTCAGTAACCTGCTGCTCTATCAGATGCTGGCTTAAGTTACTGTTCCTGCCAACGCAGGACATGCTGAGACCATGCCCAGCGGCTGGGCTGGCCCTGACTCTGGGACTTTGCCATTGCTGCTTCTGCCTGGTTTCCATTCCGTGGCCTGAATTTCTTGCTACAATACTTCTTTTGCCTCATAAAAGACGCAAACCCACTTCTGAACATACCTGTGCAAGGAGTCTACAGAGTGAGGTACCTTTGTTAATCATGTTGGATGAATTCTTATCTACCTTCCTAAACATCTCCTCTGGCTTTGGTTCTTGTTTTGGCACTATCTTCTGATCTGCATCTAAATAAAAATGTGCTTGGATTTTCACTAGAATTCAGCACTGCTGGGCTACAGTGGACAGAAATAATTGACTGAACCCCATTCTGGCATGTGCATTAACACCAAACATTATATTTGCAAGAGTTCCTTGCTACAATTTTGTGTTGAAGAATCCCAAAACTACTGTTTTATTTTCCACTTATTAAAACCAAAAGAATTTCCAGAAGCTGAGAGATCAAGCAGCTATCTATCTTCAAAGTAACTCCGCTGAGTGCCAACAGCCACTTCACTCTGATGAAGAGCTAAAATGTTGAGCTGACAAAGCTACAGCTTAGTACATATTGCAGCAATGTTATTTTGCACCAATTTCTATATTTAGTAGAAAAAATTATGTTTTCCTTGACCTTATGCAACACCAAATCATTTTTTTTTTCTTTTAATGAGTTAGTTGCTGAGTTAGTGGTTGCTCAAGTTATATTTGACTGCATGAAAGAGTGGAAGAAACAATTTTCTAAAAAATGATCTGTAGAGTAAGCATTTTTAGAAAAGTATTTGATCAAATAAATCTCTTATAGAAATCAGTGTTAAATAAAAAAACCCCTGCAATTGCATATATATCTATGCACACACACACTGTCTTATTCTGTGTGTACATATATATGTTTATTTATGTCTTTATTTATTTACATAAAGGAGTAATTTCCTCAGAGGTTAAGCATGTTTTTATACTGTGGAGGTTCATAGAGTATGACGTTTAAACAGCCTATAACCCCATGATAGATCACAGCATATATTACAACAACTGTTTTTGTTGAAGAAGTTAAAAAATTTAACATTTCATTATAAAAATCTACATGGCCACACTTTTCAGCATAAATTCAATTCAGTCTAAATAACACATACATATCTGTTGCTCTTACTGTCTGGTTTAGCTAGGTTTATTACTTCTGGAGTGCTAGCAATATATTTTATAAGGAAGAAGAATATGCCGTAAGATTCTATTGCAAATTAGAGTTACTGCTGTCCTAAGGCCTTAGATGTTCTTTTTGTTCCCAAGAGGGGAATCTTTTTAATGGGATTCAGTGAAAAATCCCTGCTGGACATGTGGGTCATATGACTACAGGAATTGGAATTGTCAACAACATGCATTTTAAAAATACATTTTCAATTCTCTCTGTTTGTGTAATGGTTTTGAGCCTTCAGGGTTTCCATTCTCAAATGTTTACTTCTTCCAGCCTAAGTACTAGAGCTATACTCTTTTTTCCATGACAGCAGAAATTCTTCTATCACTAAATCATTGTAGAATCTAGGAATCAAGGAAAATGTGCTTATGAGTTTATGTACATGTATTTTATAAGTATTTATATAAATAGTGTACATATGCATATATATATATATCTATTCTAAACATTACAACTATATACCTCCCATATAGTTCATATCTATTAATACTACTCTCTCTTCCTCAGCATCATCACTATCATTATCACCTTGGAAACACCTTTGGTTCGTAATAAAAATCTGTTTTATTCAGTAAATAAGTATAAGTAAATGCAATGACAAACAGAGAAGAATATTAATTTGGGTTTGAAATTTTCCCTTTGTTTTCAGACAGTTTTTGTAGTTTTCTAGGTTCATATTATTCCCAAATCATAAAATATCCATGAATTAAAAAAATCTACAAAAAAGAGATTATCATTGTCATGAACTATCATGATCCTGATTGTGACTGTTATTTGATTGTGCCTCCTGTATGCTCTCTGAGCTCAGCTGGAACAATCTTGTTCTTGAAGTGTGCCTATCAGCTTGTTCTGTGTTATGGCAGAAAAGAAACTGTTTTCAGAGGAGCATCCATTATTATTTAGCAAAGAAAACAAAAGACTGGAATGTCATTACTTCCTGAGCACAAAACAAGTAAACATTTTTTTCTTTTTAAATTTCTCTTCTGAGAAATAAATATTTCAGTATTGGCCTTAACAGTTTGGAAGAGTAGACAAGATTTCAGAAATGCAAGTTTTTCGCTCTACCTGTAGTATGTGAAAAAATTTAAGTTATTTTTCATAAACCTTTTTCCCTATATCCACTGGTCATCACAAATTCATCCTGACATCATTAGATCAGGGAGACTACAATAGTTCAAACTTTCTGTATCTAAATTTCCACCTTTTTACATTAGACTTTTTACATCATATGGGTTTCCCAATATGTAAATAAGGTGGGGGTTTTTTCTGTAACATATATACACACACACACATTTTGGCATATCACAGGTTCCTACAGAGATTTGAAAACTTTTGATCTAAACTTGTGGTTTCTGAAAAAAGAATTGACTTCATGTCCTGAAATTATAATATTTTGACTAATGTTGTATACAGTATTCAGACTGTCAGATGGTGTCTTCCATAATTGATTGCCCTTCCAGAATTTCTTCCAAAGAAGGTTATAGTATCTGATAGGCAATGAATTATAATGAAGTGAGTTTTGTCACTGAATTCATAATACGTCTGGTCTTTTGGTGTGTAATTTTACAGCAGGATGCCAAAGATTCATTTACTTGAGACTGAATATGTTTGATAAAAAACTCCTTATCAAAATGTATTGTTTTGGCTTCTGGTTTAAAATTGCACATTTTGTAGAAATTAAATTAAACTGAACAGAGTAATTCTTGGTTTTTCATTTATTTTAATGTAATTATAACTTTTTTTTTCATGGATTGACTAAATTAATTTGTGATGTAAATGTTAAATTAATTTTGATGGAGAAAAAGGCATTCCAAAGTGAAGTTCTGACAAGGTGTTTATTCACTAATATTTATTTAGGGTGGACTTATAAAATACTTAGTAGGGAATAGTGACATCCAGAGCATAAAAATCACATCAGTTATTTCCATCAGTAAAGTGTGTCCTTTAGATATTGTGTATGTACACAGTGTCCTGTTTTGCCTGAAACATCCTTTATTTCATGAACCTCACAAAATAATATGAAAAACTTCAGATTTGGTATTATTTCTGTTAGACACACTTTGCAATTAGCCCTTTAGAGACAAACATTCTCATTGGCTCCAGTTTGCATAGTTTTTTCTAATTTTACATTATAAAAAGACAAATCCATGGAAGCTGAGATGTGAAATTTTCACCAGGAAAGAACATTCTTCAACAAGTTTTATAGTTCTGAGGTCTAATTTTTTCTAAATTTTTCTTGATGTTTAACTCTATTTCAGCCAAAACTGCAGTATCACTGTTAAGGTGTTAAGGCTCAAGACTCACCATCATCTTTGTGATAAACAGAAAGAGACTGCAATGCTGAAAATCAAGGTGATAAAGGAAAAAGAGCTGATGCTCCCCCTTTAAAGTAAATTATAGGATGCTCTACCCTATGAAACTCTGAATGCTTGAGAAACCACCTGCTTACACAGCTGCCATGTCCCAGTGAGTCAAGACTGAAGGGCTGCCAGCGTTCTGTAGTCTCTTTCCTTGGTAGGGCCAGAGGTCCACAGGGATTTCCCAAGAGCATGCAACTCTAGATGGAGGCATAACTGAGGCAGAGGAACAGACACAGAAGAAAACATTTAATGAGGTCAAACATGTACTAACCACAACAAAGAGTGGGACATTTTCTGCGTCATTTTCTGCTAGTTATAAAAAAAAAAAAAAATGTGTTTTGCAATCCAACAGCACTTCAAACAACACACATTTTAGTCTGAGCTAGTTGAAGCTCCCCCATTTATGATGCTTATCAATTCCCTTTGTAAAATACTGTGAAATTTTCTATAATGACACTTTGTCGTTTTCACAGATCCTGTCACATTTTTTGGGGAAGAGATTTCAAGTTAAATGAAATGCAGTCATTTGTATCAGAAAAGTTCACTTAGGTTTCTGTGAGGTGCAAACTTTTACACATATATGTGTTGCTGTGACCCCTGCCCATCTCTCTTCTGGCTAGCGATGGCAGGAGTCCTGGGCCAACATTCCCAGTGGGTTTGTAGAAAGAAGGGGGCTGCAAGCTCACCGGGGCTTCCACAGAGTCTCTAAGCTACGCCTTTGCAGGCAGCTGCAAGCCATAAGAGAAACACAGTATCTCTCCTTGGTAGTGAGTCAGGAGGATTTATTTCAGGTCCAGCACCGGCAAGGTGGGAGGGGAAGGGGGGAAGGGAGAGGGAAGGGGAAAGGGCGAAGGGGAAGGGGAAAGATCCAAAGCAGCAAGAGAGCGTGGAGCCTCTGAGCATTCCCTTATCACAGTTTCGAGGGCCCGCGGGCCCAAGGCTTGAACCAATGAAAAGCTCACAGGGGAGGGATCAAAGGCAGGGTTACATCTTAGGAATATACCATACATTTTTGGAAGGGGGAAACAGAACAAACCATTCAAAGGAAAATACATAACCACATATATGCAGAGCAAAACATACACATGCACTGACTTTCAGATCTTACTTTTCTGAAAGTTGAATTCCCCAGGAATGTGTTGGCAGCTTACCTGAGTAATGGCAGATAAATTATGTGCAGCTAGGCAAATTTGACTGTCATGGGGATAACCCCTCAATCAGGTCTGGCCTTGGATGCCTGAAGCATTGAGAGAGGCAGGGATGACAAAAGGGAGATGTTTCACCTTCCTGACTTTGGTAGCATACAAAACTCAAGCATACAGCTCTCCTGAACCAAATTCATGGGGTAACAGAAGTCCTGTTCTGAGAGCTCACATGCTACTCATCTTATAATGCAACCCATGTGTAACAGCTTTGATATTCACGTTTCAATTCTATGGACCTTTCAGGCATTTTTAAAATAATCCTTAATTTTATATTTCTTTATATAGTGCAGGATGTGAACATATATCATACATTGCATGCACATTTCATGCACTAGGTTTTTAAGAAGGGTAATTGAGAATCTGAGAGAATAATGCATCAGTTTTCCTTTAATTCATGTATTTAGGTTTTTTCTATTAAAAAAATAGTTTTATGTGACACTGCACAAAAAATACTGATTTTAAATAAATTAGAATTTAAAAGGTAATAGTGGGGGATTTTAAAATTATTTTTGCTACATAAACCTTGTCAACCTGATAGTAGGAATAAAATTATAGCAAGGGTAAGTAATCATTATTACATAAGCTGAAATGTAATGTTTTGAAGGATTTCAGCCATTTGACTTGAATTACAAATTTTTGATTCTAAAGGAGTATTGTTTTCAAGCAAAATATCCTAATATCCATTATTGCCCTAAAATTTTTTGTTAAAAAATTCAGATCTATTTCTAAGTGGGAATGATTGTGGTAAGACCAAATGCCAACTTCAGCTGTGTCCCCACATAGCCTGCAGAATACAAATGATGCTTTGCTATTTTTGAGGCTTTAAAGAAAACAGCCTTTGGCAGATGCCACAAACAGTATCACACAGGTTTAGGTGGAGAACATAAAGTCTTTAATTCAGTTCAAGATACAATCTGACCAACAAGGGATAGATTAGAAAGACCCCTCACATAGCCCATTTGTGTCTTGACCCATGCAGGACCTTAGCTGAACCTCAAAAGACCACACACTCAAGAAAAGGAAAATTAAATTGGTAAAACAGAATAAAAAGTGGAATCCACAACTAGCACTAGGTTTTCAGTGTTCAAGGCCACTCTGACATGGACACTGTATATGAGCAGACTTTAGGATCTCAAAGCTGGGCTGCAGCACCAGAAGAAAAAATAATGGTAAACTTGCTTCATACATGATTATCTCAGTAGATTACTCAGTTTCAAGACCTCCAGACAGAAAGGCTGAATACCAGACCTTTATATTGGCTCAGAAGTCTGCTGGCAGTGGGCAGTGTGCTCCTCTGCTTGACCGTCTATTTAGAAGCACTGAGCATGATGCTGAAATTTTGTGAGCCACACACTCTACTCCTCCCAAATAGGAGAATACCATCCTTTCCTAGTTAGATTCCAATTTTTCAAAGTTAAAGAAAATTACTACATTTTTCTGATATCTGTTATTATTTTTGCATAATCTCTTTGTTTCAGTAAGGATTTTGATAATGTTCCTTTTTTTCCTCATTCATTTACTCACTTTTTCTTAATGTCTATCATAATTTTTCAGAAAAAAAAGGCCAAAACCCAAGCTTCCCTGTTTACATGACCTGTTTATCTTTGGACATCTGCTATTCTACTACACCTAAATAATAAAAAACATATATATGTAGACTGTACTCCAACTGTGTAGGTGAAGTACTCATGCACATAGAAAAAAACACTTTTGTCCTAGGTTTTGAAGGCAAAGGAATAGAAAACTGTATCACCTAAAGGATATTCCAGGAAGATCTAAATTTCTTCAGTATAGAAAGATTCAAGTTGCAAGATATATGTTAATACATGTTAATTTGTGAAAATAATTGGCAAAAAGGACACTGACTCAGTACCAAAATTATGTTGGCTTTTCTGTATCATTTGAGTCTTTCTAAGTTAGTATATCTCTGGTAGAAATGTCTGATGAAAACTGAGTAAAGCTCTGATGATGGCTCTGACTGATAAAAGTATTTAAAATGTATTTTTCTTTCACAAGTATCACTGACACTGATGAAGACCATTCCAGAATAAACTTTAGAAATATTTTGAATATAGAACATTTCTGCAGCTGCTGGCATTCTGCAATGCAGAGACATGCACACGAATATTTGATGCAACTGAATTTAACAACCTGTCATTAAAGTGTGTCATGACCCAGAAATGGGTGTGATGTTCATTTTAAATTCTCATTGGGCTAAATAAAGAAACCAGTCCACATGTCAAGGAACTCTTACACTTTTTATATAGTTGTTTTAACTGCAGCAACTAGCCCACTATATAGTCATAGAAGTGTTGGCTAACAAGCTCTCAGCATTTACAACAAACTTTATCAAGCTCCCACCTCTCTCAACAAACTTTGATGTGGAGTAAGGGATATAATATGATTTTCACACCTGCCAAGATACAACAAGAGAGGAGACAATAAAGATGGAAAAGAGAGAAAGTGAAGGAAGAAGATCACCAGTCCATAGATCCCACATTGGCTCTGCCTCCACGGATGCCCAGGATCTGGGGTCAACAAGAGCCCAGGATGGATCCACTCCCTTTTCTATCTTCCTTAGCCTTACTTTTCGCACCATATGCTAATGTTCATGCATGCACAGCCAACCCTTTAGAGCCCTTCAGAAAATGAGTCAGGGGGAGCTGGAGGTCTTTGGTGGTCCTGGAGTCCACTTTAATGAGGTGCCCAGAACCTGACCTTTCTCTTGATGCAAGTAAACTGAGCATGAGTCTCAAGGAAGACTTGCAAGCCTAGCAAGTGGAAGGGAAGCTGGTTCAGCACAGCACTGCCCCTCCTCCATGGGACACTCTCTTTCAACCACAACTTTCCTGTTGCAGCACAACAGTAAATGTTTAAGACAAACACACTAACATACTTACACCTGGTCCTCTACAAAGTGCTTAATCTATGGTTTGTTCATTTAGCCAATGAACTGAAAAATCAACTATTCTGAGATGTATCTAATATAGATGAGATGAATGAAGTTACCACTTCTCTATTAGTTACAGAAAGATCTAAGAACAGAGTAGACACTGAACTTCCAGCTGGTTAAGCAAAATGAAATAAACTCATCATTTTCTATTGAAAAAAGTATCAATACAAAAACTTCTTGCTGATTTTCTTCACAGAGAACTCTGTGTTACTGTTCAGGCAATAGGCATTTCTCAGGAATGCCCCTGGGAAAATTCATTCAGTGCTTTTTGTCTCTTTTTTTCTCCTACTTTTCATAAAATCCGGACAACTTCACTGGCCTGTTTTAATACACAATAAAAGATATGAACCAAGTATTCTTACACTTTGGTTTGCCTAGTTTATTCATTCAGGTGCTAAATAATGCTGGCTATTGAGTATCACTGAAATTCACATGCAGTCTTACTCAAGAATAATAAAAATACCTTTTTTTTTATTCCCATCATACAGAGCAGTTTTTTAGTTTTTAACAAAAAATAATTTTCCAACTCAGTAATCCACGCCCAGACCAAATTGAACACCCTCTGAATACAGTGCATACGATGGGAAAAAATTAATATATAAGTGGTTCGATTACAAATGCTCTGAGAACATTAACAGGACGAATTCACATTTAAAAATATCTCCTTCAAAGTTAATGTGAATAGGTAATAATAGGATTAAGTATTAATTTTTTAAAAGAGAAGGACTTACAGTTATGTGAGTTAAGTTTTTGTTTCTATGTCAGACTACTCTGACATTGGAAACTGACCCCCAGATTTGATTTACTGCTTTTTGCTGCCTTGTTTTCCTTGTTATATCAGTAGCATTTTTTCAGTGATTGTTGAGTTCCAATATTTATTTCACATTTTTTTCCTTTTTCAAGGAGATAAAATGATGTATGTTATGGATCAAAGATTAATAGTTAAGAAACTTCTAAATTTCAACTCTCTGAAAAAAAAAACGAAGTCCAAGAAAATAAAAGAACAGACTGCAATCTTATATGAATTGCTTTCCATTTCAAAGTGAAAATTTTCAAAATATCATCATCAATTTTTGTTTGTTTGTTTTGGGTTTTTTAAAAATGAAATTGTGTATTTGGAGGAAGTATTTTGTAAGTCCTTGAAAATGTAATCCAAATTAATAAAAACATGAACAGTACAAAACCATGAAATTGGCAACACTGTAAAGATTCTCTCCTGCATAGATCTGGAAGGGGCTATGTTTTGAGAAAACCAAAAGATCTTCAGAGCACTGCAAGAAATCAGGCAGATTGCCTCCACTGATTCATGAATTTTTACAGTCTCGTCACATCAGGGAAAAGAGTGCTTATGTACCTGTGAAGGGAATAACCACGAGCAAAAGATAGAATAAAATAGAATAAAAAAACCTAAACTGGGAAATGGGTAAAATCAACTAGAAACCCAATAATGGAGGGGGCAGCTTTAAGCAGCAAATCCCTTTCATAAACAAGTAACCATCTGTTATCCAATCGACAGCATAAAAAAGCACGGAACAAGTAAGAAAAGGATCTGTTTTTCAGATTATCATGACACCTGGGAAATAATTATAAGAATTCCTTACCCATGTTTGGAAAGTACAAACTTCTTATGTATTTGACAGTAATAAGCTGCAAAATACAGTTAGGAATGTTACCAATGACCTGGATGAAGGGACAGAGTTACCCTCAGCCAGTGATACAAAACTGGAAGAAGTGGCTGGCACACCAGAAGGTTCTGCTGCCATTCAGTGAGACCTGGACAGGCTGGAGAGTTGAGCAGAGAGGAACTGAATGAAGGTCAACAAAGGCAAGTGCAAGGTTCTGCACCTGGGAAGCACAACCCCATGCACCAGCACAGGCTGGGGGCTGACCTGCTGGAAAACAGCTCTGTGGAGGACATAGGGATCCTGCTGGACAACAAGTTTTCCATGATCCAACAGTGTGACCTGGGGGCCAAGAAGGCCAAAGGTATCCTAGGATGCATTGGGAAGAGCATGGTCAGCAAGTTGAGGGAGGTGATCTTGCCCCTCTACTCAGCCCTGATGAGAGCACATCTGTCGCTGCTAGGTTCCGTCCCGCAGCAGGGGAGAGGAAAAAGAGATTGGGCAGCAGCCAGGGATTGCAGCAGAGAGAGTTATTTTATTATTTACAGCTCTTTTATGGACTTATTACTGCATGGTCCAATTGGTCAGTGCCTCAGCCACCCCTTAGGGCAGTTGGCTGAAATCTCACAACAATCATTATCAAAATATTTTCTTTAATTGTGCTAAAAACAGACCCTAGCAAGGTCACAAGTGTCTATACTTACAAAATATTACTGATAGCTTCTTGTGAGAAAGAGAAGTCTCTCACAAGACAGAATATAGCAAGAAAAGATTCTTGCAAGCAGTGTTTTGTATCCACACACATCTGCAGTGCTGTGTCCAGTTCTGGGCTCCTCAGTACAAGAGAGACATGGAGCTCCTGGAGCAGGTCCAGTGGGAAGTTACTAGGATGATTACGGAACTGAAGCATGTCTCTTATGAGCAAAGGCTGAGGTCCTCTTTAGCCTGGAGAAGAGATGACTGGGAGGGGATCTTATTAATGCATGCATCTTAAGGGTGGGTGGCAAGAGGATGGCACCAGAGTCTTTTCATTGGTGCCCAGAAACAGGACAAGGGGCAAAAAGCATAAACTGAAACACAGGAAGTTCCACCTGAACACAAGGAAGAAATTCACTGAGAGGGTGTCAGAGCACTGGAACAGGCTTTCCAGAGAAGCTGTGCAGTCTCCTTCCCTAGAGATGTTTATAACCCACCTGGATGACCCCTTCTCTAAGGTACTTTAGAAGAGGGTTGGACTGGATTATTTCCAGATGTCCCTTCCAACCCCAGTCATTCTGTTAGTCTGTGTGAATACTTACGCATTTGCTCTTCAGGGAGAAGTTGTTTTTTTAGGGTTGTTTTTTGTTTTTTGTTTTTTTTCCCCTTTCAAAATATATTTTTAATTGTTTTGAAGACTAAAACTCAACTTTCAGCATTCAATTTTTCCTCAGGTTTCTCTTTTGCTTTCAAGACACAACACATGCATCTTATAAAGACATCTTAACAGAAGGTTATTTGCTGTGGCAAAATTAAAGTATATATGGTGTCGAAAATTATAATAAATTTTTCTATTCTAACGGAGTGATAAGAATGATTTAGAAAGCAAGAAAATGATCACAGCAGTGGAAAAGTCACATCTGCCTTCATGTGAACTACTCAGTCTAAGTATTTGAAGCTTTTATAAGCTACAGGAAACTTGTTTAAACACAAGTATAATATCAATGTACCAGAATTTTGGTCCTTCAACACTGAATTAAAACCCCAAATCACTCACCAAACTGAAAAGTAGTACTAATTTATTAGATTGTGGTATCTGGCTTTTCTAGGATATATGGTAGTTTTGGGATTCAGTTCTTCAAGTGGATATTTGGGGATGGGGTGGGATTGAGACACTGCTTAAAATTTCCTGTTCAGCACAAAGATCTACACTAAAATCAGTAGTTAGATCTTTGGTTTGTTTTCTCTTCTTAAGACTAAGCATACTCATGTTTTAGCATGATTTGGTTGAAAAATTTAAAGCACAACAAAGGCAAGCACACAGAACCAGAAGATTATGTTTATTCTTAACTTGACATAAAAGGGGAAAGATCTTATTAACTAAAGCTGATTTAGAAGTTTTCATAACCTACATTAACATACATTGTCATGTTTCCACTCAGGACAAACTTTATTTGTACTTTTTTTCTTTATTTTTTAAGGAATAATGCCTATAAATTATGCCAATTATATACAGTGAAACACATTTATATATGACTAACATATATGGCCACATTGCAGACGTGTCCATAAATTCTAAATTCCTTACAGAGACTGGATTATACTGTTGCAATGACTGTATTATTACTGATCCTTCAATGGCTCCCTTTTAATTGCTGTTTACTGAAAAAAATACTAAAAACATGCTTGCCACTTTAAAAACACAGCACAAACATAAACTTGACTGACACGAGAAGAAGCAAGTTTCTTAAATGTTCTGCAAGAGGGAACATTTAGATTCACTCTAAGGAAGAAATTTGATAAGGATGGTAAGACAGTGGAAGACGTTGCTCAGAGAGGCTATTTAAGCTCCATCCCTGGAAGTATTGAAGATTGGACAGGGCTTTGGGCAATCTGTTTTACTGAAAAATTTCTCTGCCCATCGCAGAACCTTTGGACTAGATGATCTTTAGAGATCCCTTCCATTCCAAACAGTTGTCTGATTCTATGGAATTTGTTTTCAAGGGGAGAAAATTGGTAAATACAGAAAAAAAATACCAAAGAAACAGGAGAAAAATATCTTCCATTCTGAAAGTTGGCCTTTTGATTATCATTTGATTTATCATGGTTTTCCTATGCATTGTATTCTCTGAGTCATCTCCAATCAAAACAGTAGCTGAAGGAAACATCTGAGAAGTATCAGATAGTTACTGTGAGATAAATGACAGAATTTTAATTTAAGACAGAATTCAATATTCTATTCTATCCCTCCATCTCCCAAATGTACCTATATTTCTTCCTCAACCTTCCCCTAGATCTAAGCAAACTAATGTGGAGACTATGTGCTATAACGCACAAGTATTAAGGTTTGCACCCAGTTCTTAACACAAGGAAAGGATTGTTAAATGTATAAATCTACACATTATTCACATTCAGATGTCATATTCTGCTTGCATTTCTTAAGTGTTCTGACTTGCATGATGTATAAATATTTGCAAGAAAAAGCATAGCTACTAATAATAAACATAGCAAAGACATGATAAGCTTGGAGAGTTTGCTTCTCAGTTTCCAAACCTTACATAGTAGTAATGACAGTTTATTGAGCTGTAGGTCTAACTTTTCATACGCTTACTGGTCTTAAAGTTTTTAGTTAAAACAAAGAAAAAAGTCAAAACTTGCAATCTAGCAGATGTTCAATACAGTAGTGATCTGTTTCATTATGGATACAAGATTGTTACTAATGTTACTATAGCACTACTGGGATAGTTGCTTCTGGCCTTGCTAAAGCAAAATCTGTGTCAGAAAACCTCTGGACTCTGAAGTGTATACCTGCAATATGCACAGAATTTCCTTTGAGCCAGATAGATCAAAAAAGTAGTACAAATGGGAAAATGGATTTGCACAAAAATAATACATGATACTGAACACCTAAATAAAACACAAAAGATACATAAATATCAGTTAGATTACTTTTACGTTCAGAAACATGAAATTTATCAAGGTTGCAATGGATAAAAAGATATGTGGCCAAATTTGCAGAGATGCTAGTAACAGTCATAAATTTTACAAATATTGTGTGCACTTCATAAAATAGGGTTCCTTATTTTCTCATTATTTTTAAAGAAAGCTGCAAATAGTCGTAAATATTTTCAATATAACATACTTGTTTATTGTTTTTATCTAAAGCAATTAAAGAAAATAAAATACTTTAACTTCCCTAAATAAGCAAATTTTCTATGGGAAGTTATTGTTGGACCAAGAATTGAAATACTTAATTCTTCTTGTTACAAAAACTAGTTTCATATATAACTTTGTTAAGCATAGGCCATTTAAAATGAAAATTTCCAATTAGCAGGAAAGGCACAAGCTGAATTTATTAGGAAGACATGAAAGGATGGGGGAATAAATTATCAAAATTTATAACCAGAATTTCAGTAATTTCACTGAAGGTTTTGATACTTTATGTGTCAGGGGAGGAAGGTCCACTGAATTACCACTGACAGAATTTCTGTAGACTATTAATTCACATGGGTTTGATCACATTAAAAATACTGGGATAAGCTCTTGAGTTTTTAGATAATATTTACTTCAGGATTTGCAAACATCTTATTATGCAGAAATGGCACATCCTGAGACCTTCATTTATTAAAGAGACCATCAGTTAGGAGGCCAGTCACACACTGTATCTCTGAATAGGCCTCTCAGATGGAGAAGGAAAGGCCTAGGGAAAAAGTAACCTGAAAATGGAGGTATATCCATGGCGGGGGAATCTCATGGAGCAGTCAGGGACATTGTGATGCCTGAGGCTGGTAACTTCAGCAGCTGAGCAGCACCCACCACCGTGACTTTCCACCTGTCTGTCCTAGACTAGCAATGATCTCCCTTACAGAAGTGTGGAAGACCATGCAAGTGTGCCTTTGAGGGGAGAAGAGATTCCAGTGGAAGCACTTCCATAAAACACATAGTAGGCTCACGTCTCATCTGAGTGCCGACCTAGAAAGCCTGCTGGGATTCAGCAAATTTCTGTTCCAGGAAAACAAATCTCAATACAACGATCCAATGACTTTCTAGTCAAGGATCTCCAAGAGGACTGTGACAAATCTCATTAAGTTTTCAACCAGAATCTATACATTATCTTATTTGAAAGTTTTCTCATATATTGTTCAGTAACATAAACTGTAATCTTACACCTGCTGATAGCACACTTGCTTGTCCCACTTTGACAAGGTAGAGACAGCAAAGTGCATTATTTGGAATGCAGCTGTTTTATTTTACAATTGCATGTTTCTATTTGACATTGAATCATATCAGGGCCAAATTAGCACCTTGCCTGTGAAGTCTATAATATGTCTTTTCTTCTTGCAAGAGAGTAAATCTGGAATAAAGCAATTGCCTTCTTTGGAGACAACCAGTTTTAAAATAGAATTGCAGTGGCAGCTTTGGAGTATTTAGGTTGTAGGGACTATAGAAGGGATTACTAGCTGCGGCAGTGCTGCTTTGCCCTCACCACCTAGGGCTCCCGGCTAGCTCGTGCAGGTAGCCGCTAAGTAGAAGGAGCCACTCAGTGACCCCAGCCGATGGGTCACCGAGCAGCGAGGGATAATGAAATCCTCTCAGCAGGATCTGGAGCGACGCGTCTTGGTAAAGGGTTGAGGGAAGAACTCAGCCCAGAGTCAGAGTGGAGGTCAACCGTTTATTGCCCCAAGCCCTGCTCGGTCGGACTGAGCCGAATTACATGGGAGACAGCCACTTTTATAGGGGGGTGGCAACCGAGGGTAACAGCCAATCCGAGCAAGGCAGGGAGGAGTAAAGGGTGGGATAATATTTGCATATATCCAATAGAAATACATACAAGGTAAATGACATATACAACAACAAATGGGGTATCGAATGTAGCAGAACTTTCTAGATGTAAAGGCAGGGTTGGAAGTGATTGACATATAACAGGGGTATGGATTTCAAGGATTGACAGGGAAGGCTCTGGAAATAAGGGTGTGGTTTGGGTGATTGACAGGGGATGAGGGAAGGGTTTTGACTTTATTTGGGGTAGGGGCGGAGAAGGGGGGACAACTGGGTTGAACCTTTATTGTGAACAGAATAGGGGGAAACTTGGAACATACCAAATATAATTAAACTTGAAAATCCGCACTACCACAACTAGCAGTTAAAACAATATGGGTTTTTTTATTTCCTGTAATAGTATCCAATCAGAATTTATTGTTATTTATGTTACAGTAGGACTTTTACTTTAAAATATATTATTTCCTCCTTCTCACTCATCATTTCAGAGCTGAAATGGTGACAAAATATCCTATCCAAGCAGTAAGAGGTTGGGGTGGGAATTTCTCTCTAATATTAGAGAGGAAAAAAAGTATTTGCAGTTAATATAGTACAAACCACACTGTTTCCTGATGAGTTTGCTGCTTTTCTATAAATATATTTCCCGATAAATATTACTGCATGTAAACAACTTAAAACAAGACTTATCTATTAATCAAGCTGAAATTTTACCATGTAGGCATATATCTGATTCATAATGCAGAAGATATAACTGTCCTCCCTTACCAGATATTACAACATTTCCACTTACTAATGAAATATCACAGATGCAATATCTCATACTGAATAGCCACAAACTTATTTAAATCCCAGATTTTAATTTGTCAGCAATATTCTACATTGAATTCAGACTAATTTCCAAGTGCACTATGAAACTTAAATTAGATGAAACCAACCTACACTATTTTTTTCCCTTGGAAACATGCTGGTAGGAAATTACGTTCTTTGTATCTGACCCCAAGTGTGGCATGTTATATATTCCAACATACACCATGAAATTCATTAATATGGAGAGTGTGTTAGGATTAATCTTCTTCTTATATTTTCTAGTATTCCCATTGGTACAATGCTATAATTTATATATCTTTGTTCATTCAAGGGAATATAAAAATATTGTAAGCATTCTGTACATTTTGTACCAGAAAGCTGAACATTCAGACAAGCTGCACAGAAAGCTTGAATTTCAAGTAAATACTGACAGCTAGGGAATGTCTTATATTTAATTTTTCCCTTATCTAATTGAAATGACATCTCAAACTTTTTACATATAGCTGA
>WEIT01021955.1:54026-95021 GCA_013389985.1 Dryoscopus gambensis
ATCACCTAGTGAGAAGTGTCTGTGTGTGTATGTAAAAACAGCATTTATATCACTTGATAAAAAATATATGTATTGATTTAACTGATAAAATACAGATAGACACATTTGCCCTCTACCAAAAATTCTTTTATAGATACAGTCTGGGAGCCCAACTAGAAGAATATTACTCATCCAGTACCCACAAATGCTAGATTTATTTACGGTTTGA
The DNA here is from genome assembly GCA_013389985.1 of Dryoscopus gambensis. NCBI lineage: Eukaryota > Metazoa > Chordata > Aves > Passeriformes > Malaconotidae > Dryoscopus > Dryoscopus gambensis. The sequence continues at coordinate 54,235 of WEIT01021955.1, forward strand.
GCAGCATTTATGCAGCATTTGTGCTTAACGGCAGTCATTAAATTTAAATCTTCTAAATGCAGAAAATCAAAGAACCAGCATCAGCTATAACCAAACAAGAAATCTTTTTCATACAGACTATCTTCACAGATGGACAGTTTGCTTCTACTTTAATGTTTTCAGTACTGTTGGATAAGAAGTGAATAATAATTAGAAGCCAACTCAACTAAATTTTAAAATTTCAACACTAGGAATTTTAAGTGCATTTCAGCTCCAAATCATAAACAAATAAATTTACTTCACAAGTCTACTTGAGATGTCTACTTTGAAGAAAGACATCTCCTACTGTAACCAACTGATGCCTTGGGAAGAATTCACAAAGTTAGCCACTCTTCAGAAGGCTTCCTTGTTTCTTTTTCTTCCTAAGTAACTGGCATTTCTTATTAGTTAATATAGGTCCCCTATATAAATACTTATCAGATAAGCTTCCTGTGACTTTAATCACACAGCATATATAGAAAATAAGCAGTGTGAAATGAGATCCGAGTTGATCATGTGCTCAATCTTACTGATTTCTTCACTGGCATGAAATAAAATGGAAGTGATATTTTCAAAGTATAAAAATTATCTTCACTTAAATTCTTCACCTGGAATTTATTAGACCAAAATGGTACCTCAAATCTGTTTAAAATGCATTTGGTTTTAGCAGATGAATTTCTTAAATGTGAGAAAATAGACAAATTACATATTTTCTTTCAAATAACTTTTTCAGGACACATTTCTGCTCTTTACTTTTTAAAAATAAATTTCAAAATTTTCAAAAGTGTTGATTGAAAACCTATATTTTCCATCAGTAATTTCCAAATTCCCTTTTTTTTCTTTTGTAGATTGTGAAAAATAATGCAATACATGTTGAATTTCTTGTCTTTTTCTACACTTTCCTTCATGTGCTTATGCTTTAAATGCTTGTAGGCTCTTATCATTACATTTCTCTTGTATTATTAGCTGTCANCTATGATTCCTCACCATTTCTTTTTGACATGAAAATGGTACAGGACATATTCTAATCAGGTTTCAAAACAAGTAGAGAATGTGAACATAAAATATTTGAAGGAACAACATGTGACACATCTTGACTTCATTTATTCCGGGATAAATATACTGACTTTTCAATCAAAACTCTGCAATAATAAAATATATTTTTTTAATTCTAAAGTTTTCAAATTAAAAAAATAAAAAAGCCTCTCAGTGACTGTGCCAGACAATTACAGTTAATCTTCTGGATTAACTTTACTCTTCCTTAACAGCAAGCAAGTTGACTATTTTGTCCTCTTGACTGAGTACTGTCTTGTGGCTATGTCTATTTAAAGCACACATTTTGAGACACACTAATGTGCAATTGCATGAATGTAAATACGTGGAAATACTACTTCAGGAGCAATTGTAACTATTAGCCCAAGTGAGGGTTAAACACAGGGTATTTGGATGTGCAGTACTGCAAGCCTAATTAAACAGACAATTGCCAATGAAGCTTTAAAACTAGTTCTATTGCACATACAAAATAATTGCATACACAATTTGGCTTTGTCTTGCATCGTGCTTCACAGATTTATCTGTAAATAACTGCTCACTTCTTATGGCACTGCTTCTCTCTGAGAAAATTGCTGAACAATCAGGTTTTACTTATTTTAATGTATTTGGGTTTATGACTTCTTTCTTTTCAGTTCTTATATGGCAGTAATTTTCTTCACAGTTAAGAAAAAATAATATCAGGGAAAACTTTACTAAATGTCTTTAATGTGTGTATATTTTCATCAGTAATATTAGGATGATCTTCCAAAATCTGTATCTTTAGGTAGATTTTAACAATTGGTCCATAGATTTAAAAAAACAAAACAAAACAACTAAAAAGCGAATCCATATTTTGATGCCCTCAGAACACATATGAAAAGCCATGGGAGTTAGGGGAAAAAGAAAGCATTTCAGAACATTCGGAAAAAAATATAGTATCACCATTGGAGCACTGTGGGCTCTTCTTGACAACAAAAAGTTTCAGTTCAAAAGCACTGAGTAAACTGGAGAAAACAGTTTCAAAAAGTGTCTTTTCTTTGCCAGTACTGAGACAAACCAGCTTAGCAAGAGGAATGCACCAAACCTTCAATTTTGCCGTGGTCAATGCCTTATCACCACATATTATTCACGGAGCTGGTAGACTAGACATAGTTCTCCAGATCTGATCTTTAGTGGAAATTCTCCATTGCCCTAGCTTGCCCTTTATCGATACCAATAACAATCATTGCTTCAAATTATACTATTTTAATCTTTTAATTTAATTTGAACACAGATCCTCAGATCCTGCAGGCAATGCAAGGGAAAACAAGAACTGAGAGTTCTGCAACCCTTTTGCTCTCCCCCACGGCGCTTACAGCATTGATGTCAATGTCATATCACACAGATGGGGTTGCATGTCTATTTAGCCTTTCCAGTTAGATCAGGACTGTGTCTATTCTAGGCTCTGTAATTTGAAAAAACAAAGATGTTTTTTTGGTTCTGCCTCTAGAGTTCTTGTTTAAACATGAACAAATTAATCAACTACCTGTTTAGGTAGGAAATGTTCCATTCAAAATTGCCACTGACAAATGTGTTTCAAGAAGTGTGGTTGTAGTTTGGGTTGTTTTTCATTTCTTGCTATTTGCAGCAAAGGAAGACAGGGTGAATTAATTTGGGACAAAATAGATGGGAGAGATGAGACGGAGCTAATTTAGAAGCTCTGTAAAACTGTTTCTCTCTTTTCCTTATGCCACTTATGACAGGAAAGCAAATGCAGACTCATAATAATTCTGCTGGCATCAATGGAGTTATTCTGTGGAATAATTTGACCTTCAAATTCTAGTTTTCCATTTCCTTACACCCTTTTGAAGTCACAGATATATGCTCTGAATAAACCCAGTAACTGTGATATTCAGTGATTTATAACTGCTTCTCATGTAGGTTGAATTAATTTATTAAGTGGGCAAGCTTAATATGGGGTAACTTCATCAAATAACCACTTCCCCCACCCCCTAAAAGTTACATCAAAATTAATACTGTTTAAAATATTGTAACTCTGTTTCTTATATATTGGCAAGGTCTTATTTGAGATTTAGTAAGTGCGCTCTAAAGGTTTCTATAGTCATGTGATTGATGTAAAATTATTTTTAAAAAGGTTTCAAATATAGATACAGATTTTTAGATTTATCTATGTATAAATATAATATTTTATTTGGATTTTTTTAAACACAAATTAAGTTGGAAAAGCTTCTAGAGGTTGTGTAGGATATTGCCATCTATTCAAACACTGCTAGACATCTGATCTTTACTTGAATCCTGTGACACCACTGCTAACATCCCCAGAGGAAGCCAGCTAGCCTTTCACCTGAACATCCAGTAGCCTCCCAGCTCAACTGCCACACACTACTCAACCTTCAGCAGTTTTACCAGTAAGGCCAGGACCTCTCCAGGGTCCTCGTTGTCCCCTCCACTTCCATGCCAGTGTGTCTGGTTAGCTCCAGAGCACCCCAAATGGTACTGGATGCTAACGTTTAGGCAATCTGAAGAAGTGTAAGTTACTAAAGAAAGGTTTGTGCACAGGAGAAGCATGTAGCTCAGGGTGGGAAATGGTAATAATTTTTGAGTAGGCATCATTATTTGGTGACAATATCTTCCTGTTTAACCCACAACTTTCCTTATTATGTAGGAAACCTCTGCTTATATTTATTTATTTACTGCAATCAAAATACAGTGTTCTAAACTTGATGGAGTTGCATTTTTCTTTTTCTGTAACCCATCGAAGTTTTTCTCCTTTTGATCCTTTGAAGGTGATTCCATTTAGTATCATTAGAGAAACCCTGGCACGTACTGATATGGTGAATAGTTTGTTTGCCTTTTTGGAGTTATTTAGTGCTATATAAAACATTCTGAAGTATCCTGGCCATCTAAGTTCTAAGGCTTAGGTCTTAGTATTCCATACATTTGGGACTGTATCGACCACGTTTTTGGTGACTTCCTTGTGCATAAGAACATCCAGAAAAATGTGCATTTGAAATCTACCAGTCTTCTGGTTTTTGTTTTTCCTGTTGGCTGAGATTACATTATTATCTCCTAACTTAGTAACGTTTAGTATATAATTACAACTCTATTAGTCAAGAAGCTAGACGTACAGATTCCCAATAACAGTTGATAGCTAGAAAAGAAATGCTACAGTACATCAAATCGTTATCTGATTTTTGCATCTCAAATACACGCTTTTTTTGACTTAAGTCTCCTCTGTGGTACTGTTTACCCTACATGGTAAATAAGTGTTGCATTAGTTGTTTGTGTACAAACTGTTCTGATACTCAGAGACATGAGGATCTCTATGGCATTCCCAATTTCCAACAAAAATCTATCCAAATTCTTTAAGATATGTGTGGCAGGCTGGCATTTCAGAGACTGGATAGTTATATCAGAGTTTATCATAGTGACCCACTTAATTTTAACATTAATTTTTGGCAGAAGCAAATAAATATCTGGACTGCAAGCTATGAAAACAAAACAAGAACTTAACATTTTGTTTAAGAGCTTTAGATTATTGGGATTTTCCATTTATAAGTAGAGAGTTCTCAATGTAAAACATTTTATAAATACCCTACCTTTCAGAAAATTTTATTTCTTAATTTTTCTCAGTCCTCCAAAATAGTATGTTGAGGAATTAAAATTAGCACAGCAGAAAAATGAGTACTTGTTCAAAATCCTGAGTAAAAGTTATGTCTCATTCATTCAGAAATAACAAGAATAAATGCATTATGTAATCTGTAGTAATATATATTTGCATTTCTTGCATTACATGAAAGTTACATTCTTACTTCTGCAAAAAGAGGTTCTATGTCTGCTCTAAACATTTGAGTTGAATACTTTGAAATTCTGGATACAAATGATTTCTTGTCAGTGACTGACTGCTTTTCAGTACACTGGCATTCAAAACTATTTTACAGGAGGAATATAAAGATTTTCTAAACCTATAAAATGTATGCTATGTACGTAATTTGCAATTCCTGTCCTTGGTAAAATGAAGAAAAATGCAGCTGAATAAATACCTATCACTTGAACAGAGGAATTTTGTTGTGCAGGTCTATTTATAAGCAATGAATTCACTGCATTCACAGAGCTACACAATATTGTAACATTGTGCTCCTGTACAGCAGTTATGAGCAGGAAGAAATTATTTCTGCAAAATATTATATTTTATCAGAAACTGTCAGAAACCACATCTTTTATGCCTTGAAAATATATTCATAACGTGGCATTCTTTTAGATTTAAATTCTTCCTAATTCAATATCAAAATACAGAAAAAGTCTTAATTATTCTGTTTAACTTCTGTAATAATTGCATTTTGCAATATATGTAACACGCCCATGATTATTATGAAAAACTAATCCCAAACTCTTCATAAAAATGATTGTTAAACATTTAGGCTTGGATCAAGTGCGTTCAGGTGTTCATAAGTTATCCATATGTCTCTGTGTATTTCAGTTGTAATGGCAGCCACATGAGCTGTGCTTGGGAGTGGGGGCACCAGCAGACCAGGAGCCATGTCCGGTGCAGACAGCAAATGAAGTCAAGCCAGATCCTGATGGTCTATCAGATTTTAGGGAGTTGTCTCACTATTTCCTTTAAGATCATTGCCCAGAGACAAATTGACCCTTATATTTTTTTGTGATATAGCAGAATTTTGAAATAGAAAAAAACCCCTAACATTTATTTTTACTGCACATGCATTGAAGTTTAACACATTTTCCTTCTTAAGAAGGAAACTGCAGCTAGGTTGCTGGAGTTGAGTATAATAACAGTTTGAAGAGGAAAGCAGATTCACATTATTCTACACTGCTTCACTTGCAGCTGTATAGATTCAGAGTATGAGATCCACTATTTTGTACATATGTGCCTCTTCCATTGCAGTATCAGTTTACACAGCACTCCCTTGTGTGGTGTGATTATAGGCAAAAACCTGTGCTTACATCGCACATTTTTATAGGGTTGAGCAGGAGATAATTGACACAATGAGAACAGTATTACAAAACAAATTTTAGCTGCTAAAATGAGTGATAGCTGACAAGGACTACCAGTAAAGGATACAATAGGTCAAAGAAAAAATCTGAAGCCAAAGAAGAGAGGACATGCTGTAAAGGAAATGGTCGATAAAAGATGCATTCTGGCCTTTCGGGGAGACTAAAGAAGAATAGAGGAAGATAAAGGCTTTTGTTGTTTCTGCTTCTGATAACAGCAGAAAGAGGAAAGTGAGTCTGTCAGTACAGCATTTTAAGTAAATAAATAAATAAATACAACCATGCTGGCAGCAGTCAGGCTAATTTTGATATGTTAAGACATTTTAGAGGAGACTGCTACTGAGATTTTCAACTTGCTCTTCTGCCTTACAGGGCTGAGATAACATTTGTTAACATATTCAAATTTTTGCAGGCTTTTATGAACCAAAAGGAGCTTGTGAAACTTTAGAATATTGCCTGTCTCTGCTTGAATGCTCTTCTTCCCATAGATTTTGTAACTTTATGTTTATTCCATGTCTGCAACTCAAGATTAATTCACATAGCAAATCAAGGGAACAATTTGGGTAGTGCCATGTAGTCATATGTCATGTAGCACCATTTAAATTACAAAAATGCATACAACACACACATGGAACTGGACATGAACTGGACTGAATGCAGAACATATGACACAGGACCTTCAGGAGGATTAGGAAATCTGTGGCTGGCAGGTATCAGCCATGTGTTAATATATAATATCTAAGATGCCACCATGTTCAGGCACTAGAATTACACACCTTGCTTCACTTTTTGTAAGAATCATGTAGGTAACAGATGTCAGCCTCAGTTACTCCTTAAAATCTCCCTCAAGATAGATGTTCTATCCATGCAAACAGTGACTCTGCTAGGATAGCTCTGTGTTTGTGTATTGCATGCACAAGCAGAACCAGAATAAAAGCATGCTGCAGTATCGTACTAAGACCATAAGTTGCCTGTAAGCAGAGTATTTGTTTTTTGTCTGCAAGGACCTCATAGGAAAAAAAAAAAAAAAAAATCTCTCTTCAGAAAGCTGTTTGGACTTCAGCCCTAAACCTCTAAGGCAACCTTTCAGGCAGGCACAATGTACCTGTCCTGGTTTGACAGGAAGGAAGTTTTTTAAGGAAGGTGTAGTCAAACCAATCATGGATTAGAAGTGAATATTGACATCTGGTGTGGCCACTAAGGAGATGTGTCACCTTTGAGAACATGGGGAGATAAAGGAGAGATTCACGGAGGCATTTCCTTTTGTGTTCCGGCGGCAGAAAGGAGCACGTCTCCTCCCTCACCCAGCCCAAGGCCTGAAGGCCTGGGCCTGGGTGGGGGAGGGGCAGCCATGCGGCCTGAAGTCACTCGGCCTGAGGATGAGAGGTAGGCCGGAGCCCGGAGAGAGAGGGGGAGAGAGATGGAAGGGAATGGACTGAGCCAGCTTGCAGGATGGAAGGGTGGAGAGACGAGGAGATGGTTCTCTACCCCCCCTTGCCCCCCCCTCCCAGAGAGAGAGACGGTGTCTGTCCATGCCAGCCGAGGAGCGAAGCGGGGGAGCTTCCCGGCCTTGAGAGCCCTGGAGCTGACGGCACGACAGCAGCAGAGACTTTTTAACCCTTCTCTTCTTTGGGAACAGAAAGCTTTATGAAATATTAATCCTCCTGAGCAGTGAGAGTGAGAAGAGAGACAGCCTGGAATCCTGTGACGTTAGAGGAATTGACGAGAAGAATTTGGTGGGAGGAGATTGATGGAGTGGCTTTGGCTGGACTTATCTTGTATGGCCATAGACTGAACAATCTGTCTTTAATACATGAGACTGCATTTAAGTGGATGCAGTGGCTGGATGCCAGACGAGGCGACCTGCTGCAGTGATGCTGATGCCAAGTGAAGGAAGAAGGAAGAAACCCTCGGCCCCAGGGGTTATAAAATGGGGGGGACGGTTTTGTCCCAAAAAAGGAGCTTCTGGTACTTGGTAAAGCGTCGTTGAATCCTGAGGGCAGTCTTGGTCCATGGACTGGTGGTGAGAGCACCAGACATGGAAGGACACTATGGTTTGCAAGAGAGACTCCTCTCTTCTTAGATGAACTGAGAAATGATTATTTAAGTATTGTTAACCGAACAGGAAATCCAAGGTTTTGTCTAATTGTGGGAAGGGTGGAAGTTGGGAGGAGGAGGAATGTTTCAGAGAGTTTTCATGTTCCCTGTGTGTTTCTTTCCTTTAATGTAGTTTATTAAAGTTTTTTTCCTATTCCTAAGTCTGAGCCTGCTCTGCTCTGTTCCTGATCACATCTCACAACCATTATTAGTAAAAAATATATTTTCATGGGGCACTGGTATGGTGTCCAGTGTCAAACCATGACAGTACCTTTGATGGCATGACTTATCTCATTGCACTGTAATTTAGAGGCGATATCACTGAAATTATTAAGGTCACACACATCCAAACCACTGGGAAAAGAAAAAATAAAGAGGCCTAATGAATTATGTAAAAACAGCATTTCACCTGGAATTGCTGTTCCTGTTTTCCAAGTTGCATATTTCTCAATAAATTGCACATGCTTCAAGATTTCAGCAAGACTCTGCATGTATTATCATGTACTCCCTTTGTTAGAGGAGGTAAAGAATTTATTACTAAAAAACTATTTTCCATGTTTAAAACTATACTGAGCAGGTTATGTATAATGAAGAAAAATGTGACGTCAAATAAGTAATTAGTTATATCTAATGACAAATATTCTTAAAAAAATAATATCAGTAATATCATATCAACAAAACATATAATATTTTCATCTGGCAATAGATCTGCTTTTTTGATCCAAGCATTTTGTGTCATCTAGATAGTTATCACTCAGTCTTGATAATCAGATGCAGTCTCTTCTGCCCCAATTACTAATGTTGTCAATTTGATATCTCCTTTTTAAAACACTAGTTTTCCCAAGAGAGTTAGAGTAATGCCTTTGAAAACTAAATTTGACTGAAATTTTAGAGTAACAAAAAGAACACAAATAAAATAAAATAAGTTTGCCAAGATGTTTCTAGCTATCCTTGTTGAGTTAACAATATTCATATTCTTCTGGAGGTGCAATATTTGCTCTAACTTAAACCAGGAAAAAAATCAAAATTAACACCTGGTCTGCATTTAGTAAATCGTGAATAAAACCTCTTTAAAAGCAGAATTTCTATCTGAAAGAGTAAAGAAAAATATTCTTCACTAGACTACTATAGTATTCCTTGTCATAAGTTAGCTTTTGCTTAGCTATGACTCCTATTCACAAAGAAGCTTGGGCACAGAACAGAATTTACAAACCTGGATGATTCATTTTGAATTCTTGTAAAATACAAGGAAAGATTTTGATACTCTTATTGTAATAAACAAAGTCTATATTGATGAGTTAGAAACCAAAATAAAACACAAAGAATATGCTAAAAACCTATCCTCGAATTAACACCAGGGAAACTCTCTGGGTTGCATGTAAGCAAGCAAGCTAAGCTAGCACCAAGACAAAGTGGAATAGAACAGCCTATGCAAATGGTCTTAAACTCCAAATTTCCAAAATAACCAATTCTGAAGTTCCTCCATGGCCTATGCCTAGATCTGAATTATGCCCCTGATCAAAACCCATGTCAAAGGCATGTTTTTAAAAGCACAGCTGGACAGATGGTCAAATTTCAGCCTCAGAAGATTTTGTGCTGCTATTTAATTTATGAGTACAGAAAAATCTTAGTTACTAAAATACTAAATTTCAGTGCTTTTCATTTCAGTATCAGGTAATTGTGGGCAGAGTCGCAACTCCTGTAACAGTGAAGCCCATTCTGAAATTAGACAATATGACTTTTTCAGTCCACTCTCACACTGGAATGCTTGATCTTACTGTACCTAACATTTAGTGTGCATGAGCATAGATGTGGTCACATCAGTGCTGAGTACACTGGAACAATCTCTTGCCTAGTTCTGCTGGCCACACTGTTTCTGATACAAGATGGGATGTCGTTGGCCTGCTTGGCCATCTGGGCACACTGCTGGCTCACATCTGTTGGCTGTCGACCAGCACTCCCAAGTCCATTTCTGCCAAACTGCTTTCAAGCAACTCTTCTCCAAGCCAGTAGTGCTGCGTGGCAGTTATTGTGACTCAAGTGCCAGATCCGGCACTTGGCCTTAGTGAATATCATACAGTTGTCCTCAGCCTATTGTTCCAGTTTGTCAAAATCTCTTAGAGCCTTCCCACCCTCCAGAAGATCAACACGCTCACCTAACTTTGAACTTACTGAAGATGTGCTTAATCTCCTCTTCTAAATCATAGATAAAGATGTTGGCACTGGGCCAGATACCAAGCCCTGGGGAACACCACAAGTGACCAGCCACCAACCACTCTCTGGGCCCAGCCATCCAGCCAGTATTGAGCCCACCAACGAGTGCATCCATCCAAGCCATGTGCAGCCAGCTTCTCGAGGAGAATGCTGTGGGATACAGTGCCAAATGCTTTACATTAGATAGACAACATGCATAGCCTTTCCTTCATCTACTAAGCTTGTCACTTTGTCATAGAAGGAGAATTCGTTACTACTTTCCCCAATAATTTTAACTTAAATATGTATGAATTGAAAGGACCAGTTTAAGGGCTAAACTTTCCTTACTTTAAACACTTTGATATGAGAAAAAAAATATACATGAATTAAGGTAGAATTTGCAGACAAATTAATTATATGTAGGAGTACATGCATATTTCATAGGCTTTTCTGAAGATAAATTGTGCCCCTTTGTGTTTTCTCTTAGATGTGAGCAGTAAAAAACCCTGGCATAATGGAGTATGGACATAAAAGCAATGCAGTAAGTAGTACAGATTGATTTGAACATAATTACCCTGGGTTTAGGTATATGAGCTTGTTTTTCTATTATCAATCTAGTATAAAACAGAAGAGTTCAAAGCATAGAATCACCTTTGCAAATCCAGGAAGTAAAGAGACCTTGAATTGCCTGCCAGAAGTTTCTCTTATATTTCATGAAATTTAAAACTTCCTTCAAATACTTTTTAGTAAAAAGCCCATCTGTATACAGCAACTAAATTTGGCCTTCTGTAGACAACCAAGTCTGTACTTTCTTGGTCCCACAACTGATTGTAATCTGAAGAAATGTATCGTGAAATATTGATTTCAGGAAAAAGAAAGAGTTACAGTGATTTTTATACCAAGTAGAGTGTTAATGATTTTTTATACCATGTAGAGGAGACTATTCAGAACAATTGGGACAAGATTCTGAGCACATACCTACAACTGAGCAAATCACTTTAGGTTTCTGTATTCATAGATGAACAATAATCATTGTGTAATGCCATAGTCTTCTTGTCAGGTTTAGGGGAATATAGTTGGATTTAGTCTGGGTGGTACATAGGAAGAACAACAAAATGCTCAGGAGGTTCAATAACAACTTTTTCTTGCAATCTTTAGAACATTCCAACTGAAATAACATGTGGCAAATTTTAAATTAGCAATCTTTAAATTATCCAGACACAACAAGGCACTTAACAAGGCAGTGACGGGAAATTTTCAGTCTGGCTTACAGTATCTTTCAAGGAGAAGATAGGAGAAGAAAGAGAAAGAAAGAGAGAAAGAGAAAGAGAAAGAGAAAGAGAAAGAGAAAGAGAAAGAGAAAGAGAAAGAGAAAGAGAAAGAGAAAAAGGTAGATAGTCACCACTCTAGGATTCAGCACTGTCTCAGCTGCTTTCAAATCCAGGGTTGTCGAGTGTGCCTCGCAACTCACATCACCATCAGTTTATCTGTTCTTGTCTGCTGGGGCCCTCCTCCAGGAGAGTTTATGCTGATTTCAGCACTAAAGTCTCATGCCTGCATTTTACACGGAGCCAGACTGTTCCCAGATGACTGTTGCAGTCGACCACCCCCATTACAATGAGGGTTGGCTCTGACTTTTCCAATGCTCATGCGCTTCACAGCGCAGCACGAAAAGGCTCAAGGCTCAAGGGTGCCCCATCCGGCCTACGCAGAGCTCACCCTGTTCCCCATCACTTCCCAACTGGTTGTTTCGAGCCAGTCAACTGCTCCTCCGGTCTCCCACAATGAGGAACAATTGATACAGTCTATTTTAGATGCCAAATTTCAGACAAGATGGACTGCCTGTTTTATATGTCTTTATCCATTTTATTGTGAAGAGATTCTATGCAACTAATCCAAATTTTTCTGACTTCAGGTTCTGTCATGGTGTTTATTCAGAAAGGCAGATGCAGATGAAGAGGTCTGAGTATCGCAAACTGTTAATGATTCCTAGAAAGGTTATGAGGTTTTTTTTAAGCAAGTATAATTAAATGAGGACTTTGATTTCAGGTGCATCTTTGAGCAAAGGATCTTATGCTATTATTAAGAATGATGAGGAGAGCTACAGTTTCAGCCTGTCACTGATTGAACAGGTAGGAGTGGAGGCATGACATGTCTCGGGATGTTAATTCTTCCTTCATATTTATATCAAATCAAGTTAGGAAGATACTGTAAAAGTGTCTTTTCTCTGTCGGATACTGATTTGGTATGTTCCAGGAAATTAGGTCTTATTCTCTTAAATGACCTGTGTGCCCATGACTATGAGTTTCACAAAGTCATTTTCAAAGGAAATAGAAAATGCTATCAACATTTAATTTCTGGATCATTTATTGCATTTTGCCTTATGGAAAGGATGTAATAAAAGAAAATTTCACATTTGAGATGGATGTGAAGATGTTCTCTGACAGCTGCTTTCTACCTTTGTTACATGATGCTGGATCCTAACTACTTTATTTACCTAAAATACAGATATCTAAGCTTTGCTAGTCAGCTTGAATTAATGAACAAAAGCAAACCCATCTAGATGATAGTACTGATTCATTTTATTTCTCTTAGATGCCTATGTTAATAAATATACCTCACCCTGGAGGTATGTATTTCTCTGACATGACTAAGAAAAAAGTCTGTCATTACTTATTTGGATTTAAATGCTTAGCTATTAGACATCAGAATTTAGATGGGATAAATTTCACAATGTGTGAGATGGAAATAAAGAGAAAAAAAGATACGAAATCACTTAATTTGCCATTTTAAATCATACATATATAATAGTGCATGTATCTATTATAGTGTATGCATAAAATGGTAGATATAAATTTATAAATATGTTTATTTAATATATATAATTTGCAGTTAACAACTAGAAAGATCATTTATTAACTGTTATTATTTAGGAAGATAAATAGATTTCTTTTGCATAATTATTCGTTTTAAAGTACAGCTAAATTCTTTCAGTATTCCTTGCTCTAAAACAATTGCATGAGTGATGACACAGCAGTTGGCTCAGCAGTTTCACCAGCATCACAGCTGTCCAATAGAAGCTGTGGCTTTAAAATACGTATTTTTTGCAGCTGTGATTACTCACAGTTGCTCTCAGTCAGTTCATATTTTTCAATGGATAAAGCTGGCCTCTAGGAACAGACTACTGAGCAGACTGTGCCTGTGTACTAGCAGATATACATACTAATTGATGTGGTAAGAGGTTATCTTCACAACCACAACAGAGCACAGAAAGACAATAGTGGGGAATCCCAGTAATTCTCTACCCTCATTATGGATGACTGGGACAAACCAACCTTTGTTTAGCGAGAAGCTGGTTTTGAGCCATGAGTCTGATAAGAAGCAGATCCTCCAAGGTGGGTTAGTGCTTTTTATCATGCCGGAGTCCTGTCTCACACAACTGTCTCAGTTGTAAAACTTCCTCCTGGGAAGGTATTGGGACATTCACACATAGGCTTGAGGGATTTTATCCCTTCGGATGGAACACAACTGGCTCAGCTCTGCTGAGGTGAGAGGCAGCTGTCATGTCTTAGAAGGGGTCATAAACCATCAAATCTCCCCAAAGTGCCTCCAGACTCATTTCTGGGGCCTTCCACCAGAGGACTGCACATGATCCACAGTGTTGCAACAGACAGTGTAAAATTTCCCCCCCAGGGGATGTACCTGGGCATTCCCACTTGAACATTAACCCACTGAACTTTGCAGTTTGGAAGCTTCCTCCATGCCTGATGGATCAAGAGTGTGACCAATGGAGATAGAAATAGCAACAATTAAACCTTGTCACTGGATCCACAGGTGGTGATATCTTTGCTACCTACCCTTATCCTTTCTTTCCTTCTTTCTTTCTTTTCCTTATATATTTTCTTAAGAGATGTCTTTATACTTTTATATAGATAATAACCAAAACAGTTACGTGCCTCCTTTCCACTGCAAACAAATTTTTCTAAAATAGACCTGCTATACATATACCTATATAAACACAGGTCATTCAGTGTCATTTCACTCTAATCCACCCTAAGGGATCTATTATTGACAAGAACCTCAGTTACCCCACCTTCAGTAACAGGTGGTAGCAGGGCCACTTAGTGGTTGAGAGGGTGAATGTTTCAGCAGTGCACATGGCTTTATATGGGATGTTTTGAGGAGGAATCAAAGGAAGGAAAAATGGATTCAGGTAATTTGGGGATGAACAAGGATGGATAAATAAATGAGTAAAAAGCCCAGTAATGTGTTGATAGTTTGCTGTTCAGGACATTTGCATATATACATATATATAAATTTTCACACTGGAAAAAAGAAAGTGGTTGTGACCTAATCACAGCCTTCCAGTATTTGAAGAAAGCCTACAACAAAGACAGAGATGGACTATTTACAAGAGCCAAGGGAGAACGGATTCAAAATAAAATAGAGTAGTTTTAGATTAGGTATTGGGAGATAATTCTTTGCTGTGAGAGTGCTGAGGCACTGGCACAGGTTGCCCAGAGAAGTTGTGGATGCTCCATCCCTGGAAGTGGTCAAGGCCAGGTTGGATGGGGCTTTGAGCTTAACCTGGCCTAGTGAAAGGTGTCCCTGCCCATGGCAGGGGGGTTGATCCAGGTGATCTACAAGGTCCATTCCAACCCAAACCATTCTATGATTCCATGATGTGGCGAACATGCGTGACCTATACGCTTGTGTCTACTGGTTGTATACGCTCAGCTTCGCTACAGGTTGCATCTGGGAGGATGGAGCTGCAGCAGCCTCACCTCTGTCAGGTTGTTGGATCCGACCCAGTGTTTTTCTTTTATGATGCCCACTTACATATGTGGCTTTGAACGTGAGCTCTGCTCCACATCTGACTGCTCAGCTATAGCCAGGTGAACATACAGATACACTTTTAAAAAAATGTCCAGGTAAATGCCCACAGCTGTAGCCCTTCCCTTGCGGATCCACTGTTCTTTCTTAGAACTTAGGGTATGCAGCACTCATCTGTTTTCCACATAAATAAAGTGAGGATGAAGCATAATGAGGCATGACTCAGCCTTTCTGAAATGTTAACAACATTGCCCTATGTTGTATTTCCATTTGTTTTACAAAAATAACATCTTAGCTTTCCTATCACTTTTTACAACTAAGAAAAAAAACTGCATTTTCTGTCCTTGAGATAATTCTTTCCTCATGCCACTTCTCTGGTCTTTTCACATTTTAAAATTCAAATATTGGTTCTGTGAAAGGAGTATCCCAAAAATCCAGTAAAATATTGATTATTATTCACATTTTAAAACATCATGTGAATCAATTCACTTAGATTTATTTCAAGCAGCATATGTCTCTTGAGCCATTGAAAATACAGAAATTTTCTTCAGTACATATTAAAGTTTCTCAAAAGTCTAACAAAAGTAATGCATCAACGATAAAAAATCCATAATTATTGCTGGTAGCAGTTAGTTACTGTAATTTATGATTAAAAATACTGGATGTCTCCTACATATTTATAGTAGCCAATATTATTTCGGCACTTATGAATAATAAAAATAGGCATGCTTCCCATATGACTGGTATGAACTCATTACTACTCTTGTTAAAATTCAAGTTAGGAAGTCAGAAAGCTAATTAGGATTTCTTTTTCTGTCTTAAGTGAACATGCAGGGATATGGCACTTAGTGCTTTAGGCTTTTAAAGTTTATAGACATTAAGTAGAATAACAAATATTTGATACAAGTGAAATAATTGGTGGGCAGAAAATAGGTTTTATTCAATTTTTCTTTCTACTTAAATAGCCTCCTCTCTCCCTTCCTCAACTCACTCTTTCTTTCTCTTACTACTCTCACACATAGAGGCAGAAAGAGGACAGAGGGAGGGAGGGAGGGAAGGAGGGAGGAAGGAAGGAAGGAAGGAAGGAAGGAAGGAAGGAAGGAAGGAAGGAAGGAAGGAAAGAAGGAAGGAAGGAAATAAAACAGGAAAATAGGAGTTTTCAGCAATGTATAAACCATGTGGTTATTACTTATACTGCTGTTAATATCGTCCATTATTTGTTGCACTAAAATAATCTTATTAGGAAGCCATGACTGCCATTTTTCCTGGTTATTTATTGAGATATCTTAACTGCTTTTAGGATCTGACATAAAATTCTGTATTTCTTTCTCCATCTCATGCAGCTCAGAAGACATGGAATGAAAACTCCATGGTTCTTGCCAATGGAGGGAAGACACTAATGAATGAAGCGATGCACTGTTAGAAAGTGAATTACAGTCAGGAACAATCCTCACTGTTATAAACCCAAAGAACTGATATTAATAAAAAAAAAATTAAAAAAAAATTTTAAAAAAAGAAAGAGACACTGAAAGATGAGCAGTATTTTCTAGTGTTTCTACGGAAAACCAAAGCAAAATAGATGATAAGAGATTTAAGTTTGGATTTACAAACTGTGGAATTCACAGTCACTAAATATTTCACATTTTTATGGTTTGCAGCTGTGTTTAAATAAATCTATCTAATTATATTGAAGGCTGCATTGTAATCACAGGATAATCCCATTTGCCTGCCCAGAACATGATAACAACGAGCTTGACTGGGTTATTAAGATTTACAAATGGAGCAGGTTTTCCATTTATCATAAGATTCTCTGCTTGCTTTCTTGCTTTCTTTCTCTCTTTCTTTCTTTTCTTCCTTCCTTCCTTCCCTCCTTCCTTCCTTCCCTCCTTCCTTTAATGGTTTTGTATTGGTTTGTTTATTTGTTTTGTTTTGTTGGGTTTTTTCCTAAATGTGATTGGCTTTCTGCTTCAAAAGAATCATGTTTATGACCTTAAACCAAAAGTAAGAAAGACAGATAAGTCAATTCTTGACACTTTCCCACAAAGACCAGACCATCTGGACATTTTGTATTTGTAACAGGTGCTTCTGGGACTTAGAGCCTAATTCTGGCCCAGATTCTGTTCTGTATGGGTGACTCCATTACTGTGTGCAACTGCACATTGCATTAATTGAAGGGACTCAGAAAGGCCAAGTAAAGTAATTAGTCAGTTGGTCATGCAGAAAAGAGACTAGTGGCTTAGTGCCACTGAATGTTGAATGCACAGATGTACAGCACCATCAGCTTTTGCTCTCTGCGGTACTCCGCTAATCTCCGGCAGGTAGAGCAAAGATCTGTCTTAGTCCAGGTTTTCAGTCTCCTGGAAGCAACAACATAAATTTTATATCTGCTGGGGAGAGAAAATCATGAGTTTGAATGACCTAAAAAAGAAGCCACATCAGCATAAAATTGTCAGAATGGTAAAAGTGCCAGATGGGCCAAATACAGCAGTTAGGTTTTTAGGTTCCAGTCTGAGATTTTAGGGTTATCCAGCAGCAACTGGCATATGTAATAGAAGCTGTAAAATGGGCGTGATTTTGATTCTACAAGCTTTTTTTTTGAACTATGCTGTTTTTCTTTGCATGTACTTGACATTTTTTTGTAGGCCTAGCTATTTCGGGGTCAGAGTTTGATCAGAACTATTATCTAGTGGCACCTGGAAAATTAGGAAAATAACTGCTCTGCTACTCATTTCCACTGAGCAGTAGAGCTAAATGTGGGTAGTGGGGGCATTCAAAAAGGTTGTAAGTGAGAGTGGTTTATAGTTCAGTTTTTGCGTAGCTTATAGTAGGAAATCAAATCTTTTTCTGTATCTTTCACAGATGCTGTGTGTGCTGTTTTGCTATACATCTGCTCAGAGTGGTTGTCATTAAAAAGTCTGGATTGTTGCATTTCACTGAAATGTAAAATTTCTAGACTAAAACTTTATTTTGAAAAGCATAATTTTTACTTTCTGATCAGAACAACCAGAATTAAGAACTAGTAAACTGAAATCACAGTTTGTCTACACTACTATTTTCACTATTATATTAGGTTTTACACACATTGTCCCATTGAAATAATCATCTGCAGCATGCATTGCAATGATATACCCTCTTCAATCACAGAGCTCACTACAAAAAATACTTACAATAGTAAAATGCAGTATTTTAATCTCTATTTTAGTTACCTTAGAACTTTTAGAACTATTCGCATTCTCTATATTTCATGTGTACCTTGATAACGAAACAGCAGTGTGATCAACTCCCTCGGGGGCAGAGAGGCCCTGCAGCGAGACCTCGACAAATTAGAGAGATGGGCAATCACCAGCTGTACTAACTTCCACAAGGGCAAGTGCCAGATTCCTCATCTTTGCCCAGGCAATGCAGTTTGTGTGTATAGACTGGGGAATGAAAGGCTGGAGAGCAGCACCGCAGAAAGGCACCTGCAGGTCCTGGTCGACGCAAGCTGAACATGAGTCAGCAGCGCCCTGGCAGCCAGGAGGCCAAGTGTGTCCTGGGGTGCACCAGGCACAGCATCGCCAGCCGGGCAAGGGAGGGGATTGTCCCGCTCCTCTCTGCACTGGGGCAGCCTCACCTTAAATATTGTCTGCAGTTTTGGGTGCCACAGTACAAGAAAGACATTGAGCTATTAGAGAACATCCAGAGGAGGGCCATGAAGAGAGTGAAGAGTCGAGAGAGGAAGCCTTATGAGAAGTGAGTGAGGTCGCTTGGCTCGTTCAGCCTGGAGAAGAGAAGACTGAAGGGAGGCCTCATCAGTCTTCAACATCTTAATGAGGGGAAGCACAGGGGGAAGTACTGATCTCTTCACTGTCATGATCAGTGATAGGATTCGAGAAAACATCATGAAGCTGAGTTAGGAGAAGTTTACATTAATTTCTAGTGGAGTAAATAATTGAGGGTATAATTTCAGCTGCATTGTTTTAGTCAACTCTGGAGTGCATTCATAAAATTCCCTCTTTTCCAAGTTCAGTTTCTTTTACTATGTAGATTGAAGAGGAAATATGCCCTTAGTCTTTGTTACTTGTTGAAACTGACAGCTTTTTCCTACTACTTATATTCCTAAATTAGAAAAGGAAGTGGACTATATGTCAAAATAACCAGTGTTACTTTAAACTTTCCATTTTAACATGGAAACAACTAATAGAGCTACCGATTTATGTGGACTATCTTTTTTTAATCACTATGACATTTTTAAGGAAGCTGAAAAAAATTAACTGAGCTATAACGTTCAGACATATCTTGGTGATAAGTATGGAAGGAAAAAGATTTAAATAGTTCTTGAGGAGTTAAAGTGAGGTAAAAAGACTGGGAAAGATATATGAACCCAGGATACTGATCTTGTTTGATATTATAGGTTTCACTATTACTCATCTGCATAGCCTATTTAATTTGCTAGAGCAGGCAGGGGAATCAAATATCCTGGAGAAAAGGATTCAGAGGGCTGATCATCCTGTAAAGTTTTCAGTGGGAATTGTATATATTCATCTCCTGGGATTACTGAGCATTTTACATGCCATATTTCAGTCCCCTACGTAATTAACATACAGAACAGAGCTGAGAGACAGTACAAAGAGATGATGTGAGATGTGTAGTGATTTAAACAGAATTGCCAAATCTCACTGTAAGCTCACTGGACTTTTTTTAATATCCTGAGCACATAGTGCATGATTAAAAAAAGCCCACATATCAGTTGCTTTGATCGGATAACAAATATTGGAAACAGGTTTATACTTTAGTTGGAATATATTCCTCTGCTCCCCAAAATTCATAAGGAGCAGACAAGTTACCAGTGTAATCTAAGACGTTCATGTGTCTGAAGTAATTTATCCTCTTTTCAAAAAAGCAAAGTAGTTGTCATAAAATACATGGATTTTGTTTGAGTTGTAAAAAGAGAGTGGTGCCTGGGAGGCAAAGAATATTGCAGACACCCTACCATCACGCTCTTTTATTATTTAATTCTCACTTTTCATGTGCATTTGCTAAATATACTCAAATATTTGTAATTCTGAATACTAATCCTGTCTAATTTGAATAATATAGAGACTATATATGATTTCATCTATGGAATTTCTGTAATTTTAAAATAACTCCAAAAACAAACAACCCAAATTTGTGCCACGGTAGCTAGGAGTTGTCTTGGTTTGAAAGACAGGTGTCTACTAAGGAAGGCAGGAGCCTCCCTTGGAATGGAAAGTGCAACCCCTTTCTCTCTGAATTATTATAAATTTGAAATTAAGGGGCTTTCAGGCAAAGATATGAGGAATAGGAATAACAATTCTTTACTAATATATATATTAGCAAACAAACAACAACAACTGTGGCAGCACCAACCAACAGACCCAGCGCCCAGTGACGCCTTCCCGGCCCCCGGCCGTTTCCCCTCGGTGCAGTTCCGCTCACGGCCGCAGGGGCGCTGGCGGCTCCCGGTGCGCAAGGCGGGGCGATGGTTCCCCCGCGCCTGCAGGGGGCGCTCCGGAGCCAGCGCGGGGAGCACGCGGCAATGGCGGCTGGGCCGGGCCGGGAAGGGATGGGAGAAAGGCCTCACAAACCCCCTGGGCAGCCGGTCCCGGTGCCCCAGCAGGGCCCTCGGGAACAGCAGTCTGGAACAGCACGGATGAGCACAAATGCCGGGTAGTGGGCGAGATGTATCAAACTCCGGAGTTGCAGCGGGAATCCCGGGCAGTCTCCGGAGGCAGGGGGTGCCCGGGCTACAGTGTAGCGAAAGGTTCACANGGTCCCAGTGCAAACGGCTGCTCCAGCCAGCAAGCTCCACTCACGGTAGAAGGAAGGCAGCAGAGGGCAGAACCCCGCAGCAACACCGAATGCTTCCTACCACGACTGCAGCCTCTCACTCACCTCCGAACGCCGGGACGACAAAGAGCGCTAGGCACTGTACCCGACCCCTTTTTCTCAGTTCAAATCTCGCGGCATCTCTGCCCCCACATGAGAAAAACCCAGGTAAAAGAGGACAGCTGGACTCCTCCCCCTGTGGCCAGGTCTTTTTGTCTCTCTTAAGCACCCAGCAATTTATCACTTAGCATGGGGAAAAATTCTTTAAGAGGAAAAGAAAAGAACAAAAAAGAGAACTCCTAAAACCCCAATAGGAGTAAAAGCTCACTTTGAGAGTCTATGCAAGAAATTATTTCGTGGCAGCCATCAATACCAATGGCAAAAAAAATTTTAGCCAGATGGCATATAATGTTTTGAATGAACATAATGGATGGAGAAATACGAAAAAAAATATTGATGGAAACAAAGACTGACTTGCTAGAGAATTCTAGCCATACAAACCCTTATGATTTACTTCAGATGGACACAATTTATTTGATCACCAGTGCCACTTAATGCTGTGTCACTTCTGCTATGCCTTTTGAAATGACATCACTGAGGATAGCGTCACTGACAGATCTGCCATGAGCTGCCAGATGGCAAACTGATTCAAGGATAACGCAACAGTAACTACTGTATGATTTCCTTAATTTTTCATAATTTTTCAGCTGGATACTTCACAGATATAATACAGTTTCTCTGAACATCTGGAATATGAGTATGTATTTAGCTGTATGATTGAGCTGTATATTAGCTAATTGTTTAGTGTTTCCCAGCAAACACTAGGCACATATCCAAAACATGCTATATTTTACAATATTGTCCTTTATATTGAAATTAAACTTATAAAAATCCTACTTAGTCTGTACATTTACTCCAATCCAAACAATATAACATTGTCGCAGCAGGGTAGAATAAGGAATAAACAGTAATAAAAAGTGTTTAATGCCACCTTATCTCAGTTATTTATTCAAGTTATATAATGAGAAAGATTGGCAAAGTTTTTAGACTCTAAAAGGACTCTAAAAGGAAATACCTGTATAATTAAGTTAGCCTTGTGAAATTTAATCTCCTGTACATACTTCAGCACGTGCAAAAATATACAGTGCTTGTCAAATGTCAGTGTTGATTTGCTCTTATTTTTATTTTAGATTTAGTGTTATATTTATTTATTTATTAACTTACTTTTCTGTTATTCATGGAAACTTAACCTCTATTCTCTGTTCCATGACTACTGCTTATGAAGGATGGAGTCACCCACTTGGACCATAGCGCAGCCCCTGAGTGGTGCAGCTAAATGAGAAAGTGACTGGCTCAAAGGATAAATATTCTTTAAGGAAAATCAGCAATTTATCACTGCAGCCCCTATTTGCCATCTCCTCTCATATGGCATGATTTAACCAAACTGGAACTAGAAAATGGCCTTTCAAGAACTGAATCAAAACCTTCAGCAAAAGAACATAGTTTTCATATTGAGAACAAAGCCTATTATCAGGAGAATCAAAGTGTCCGCAGACAGAACAAAGTCCTTTGGGAACAGAATAAAATCCTTCAAGAGAAGCTTAGGGACTCTTCAGAGGAAACAAAGAACCTTGAGAAACAGCAAAGGGCCCATCAACAAAATAAAACCCTCAGAGAAGAGATTAAGGCCTTCAAAGGATAAGAATGAGCATTTTCACTGAAGGAAAAAGCTCTTGAGCATGAGATTTTAGCTTTCTGAGAAAAACACAAAGACTTCAAGGACCACCTTAAAGCTCTTCAAGAAGACAACAAAGCCATTCAGGTAGAGGCAAAAGCTCTTTGTGGAGAAAAAATTCCCTCAGTGAGGAGAAATTTGCTCTGCAAGAGGGGAATATGCCTCCTCAAATAAGAAAAAGGCCCTAGGAGAAAGCTCTCCAATAAGAGCCCAAAGACCTCGATGAATGGAATAAGGTACTTCAAGAGAAGGAACAAAGTAATACAAATAAAGAACCAGGTGCTTTGGGAGATTTTGCGGGAGTGAAGAGTTTAGAAAAACAGTAATTTTTGTTGTTGGCCAAATATCAGCAACTAATGGATAAAAACAGGCATCAAGCATCCTGTTAAGCTTAGGGCAGAGGTCTAGCAGAAGTGCTGAGGAATGGGTGTTGGTGTTTCGGAACCCTGAAGACTAGTAAACCAGTGCTACAATACATAATGCATATCTGTAGATGTCTGTTTTGTTGAGATGGTGAATATCACAGGAAACAAGTTTCTTATTTTAGTATTTCAAAGGTTAGATTAATACTTTTTACCATAGAATACTGGGGGATATTCATAGAAAATTGATTCCGATGTAATAAACATTGTTATATACAAGTGACTCTGTGCCAGACTTTCACTTTTTACATTTAGATTAACCAGTAAAATAACATTACTGAAAATAATTGGTATGAAATACTTTCAGAATATGTTAACAAATTATTTATCTTGGAGGTTTTCCTTCAAAGATCCAATTTTAACCTGAATTTTCAGGAAAATAACTCAGTATATTTGTGCTACTAAAGAAAACTCTTATGAAGCAAGCTTGAACAGTCTTCCTGGGCAGTCCACCATGCTGCTTTCCTCTGTTTCTGCTTTGTGCAATTTCAAAGCCAACAGATATGCACAATTACTACCAAAACCAATACTTAGATGAGCCAGGGTTTGTCTTTAATCGTATACATTCCTCAAGTGTCAGCCTTATAAGCTTTGTACCCTTTGACGCCTGTACATGTATTTATATCACATTTCAGTACCCATAAAAAAAGTTGTGCTATCATACGATAAAAATGCTGCCCTTGTGGTGTGCAAAAATATTATTTCAAAATCTTGAAACCAGAAAACCACACCAGAATAAAACCAACACACTGAGACTACCTAGTGTGCATTTAGGAAATCAGGGACAAGAACTCATATGGATGTGACCATCTGCTTTTGTTAAGCCTAACTATAACCAAACTGACACAAGTGAGTACTTGACATGTGACCTTGAGTCCAAGTCTGTGGAAAATATTTCTTGTTCACCCTGAAATTGAGATAGCAACAAAATGTATTAAAATACAGAACACTTGTTAGTGTAGAAACAGTAGGGCTAGCAAAGAAAGTTTTCTAGTCATGGCTCCAAAATCTCAAGGGGAAGGAGTATTTCAGGCAGTAGAACAAGGACATGTGTAGCTAGCACCTGAGACAGACAAATTTACATTTTCTTTCTTTTGCCAAATGTTAAACTCTTAATATTTATATCTCTGGCCCTAAAGACCAGATAGGCTTTGTAAGATTGAGCACAGTGGTGCAGTAGTGGAGCACAAGTCCCTGAGAAAACCGATACAATTTGGAAATATTGTGCTGTAGAAACATTAGGAGGTTTCTTCTTGTACAGATTTCCCAGTGAGAACACAGACAAGACTACTTTGTCCTCAGTTCAGACATTTTTGATTCAGCCGCTCCCTTTGGATACAGAGGCATTGATGACTATCATAGGATCTTGTTTTATGATCTGAGTGACCATAGAAGGGAGAGCTAAGGAGAGATGAACCATGGACTACACACCAGTACTTGAACCCTTTTTATGAATTCAGTCTAAATCACATGACTACTTATGCACATACTATGTAATAATTATTGAATATCATGTGAGCTAAAAAAAATAAACAACAAACCTCTATAACCACAGAATGGGATATGACCTTTAGAGATCACTCACTGAAAGCAATGACAGATTTCAGGTTACTTTACATAAGAGGAAACATTAAGCAAGGTTACCTTAGAATGCGGGAAGCACAACACATCTGTCTCCAGGATTTGTCTGGTTCCCTTGCTTGGTTCTTTGGTCCAGTACTGGACAAGTCAGATGGGTCCTAGTTGCAGAGAGAGAGGTGCTAGAGTCTAGAGCTGTGTGGGCTTGGCTAAGTTGCTATTCTATGTGCTCTGTCCTCTCACAGTGTCTCTGGGGGACATGGTTTCAGGGGAAGAGAATAGTGAATGTACTCTTTAATTGTCCCTCAATTTCTCTGGAGGTGTTTTTCCATTTTTTTGTCATGCCTTCAGTAACTGCTGCTCTTTCCTGAGCAGGTATAAATCAGGGCACTGGGGGCTCCCTTGCCTTGCTGCATTTTTAGCTCAGAATAAGTGGCTTACGACAGTGTTAGAGCTTGCCGAAGCCAGCCGTGACTGGTCCAGAGTAGCTCAGAGCTTTCTCTGTAGAATGCATACTGCAGCCACCAGAAACCCAGCCAGCCTACCAGTTACACCCAGTACAGAGTAACTGCTTTATTACATCACCAGTATGAGAATGGTTCTGTCCCTAAGTCTGGACCTTGTATCGGGTAACGCATTAAACTAGGTATAAAATGGATGTGTGGGTGCATCTCACTTTGGGGTTTTTTCCATACTGGATAAGCAACTACAGTTTCTGTGCCTTGCAACTCGCAAATACCATTTTCCAGCTACTCTTTTCTTCTATTCTGCCCACTCAGAGTTGAATTGCAACAGGTTTCTTGGATAATGCTTCTAATCATGATTTTTAAAGCCCAACAACTCACAGTTTTGTCTGCACAGCAGTAGGAAATCCTAAGGACTGATGCACGCAGTAGATAGAGGAGTTTGTGACTGCAGTGGACAGAATTTTTAAAATTATAATGCAGAGACAAAAATTGTTTTGTAGACAGGAAGTTGGGGCAGTAAGTTGGAGTAGTTAAGACATGCATTCAGAGTCAAATGTCAGACTCATGCAGGCTAGACACTCCTGGTTCACACATAATTTAAGTGATAACTTATGCTTTGTCTCTCAGACAGGATATATAAGGAGCAAACCCTTACACTGACGTAAGACAGAATTTGCTGTTGTGCTGCAGAAAGTCTCAGCCTTTGTTCTTTACTACCTGTATGGTGACCAGTTGAGGGAGAACTACCACTTTCCCCTTGCTGTGTGTCCTGTGAGACACTCACACAGAACTTGAACCTAAACTCATGGCTCCTCGCATTTGTGAAGAGAAAGAAGTTCTTCCTGTTTTCTGATAGTGTCTTGGGTTGCAATATGTAACCAAAAAAATTTTATTCTATTTCATCTGTTAAAACCGGTTGAAGATATTTTCATCTCTTGTAACTCCAGGGGAAGGAGGGCGGGTGCCTTCTGTTAATGGGTCAATCATTAAAACCAGATAGGGCAGTGCTTCCTTATCTCGTCCTCCACCCATCCTCCTCCAAGGGGATATCACCTGTGAATGAGCAATTAAGGCTCTCCTTGTGACCAATAACATCACATCNTTGTTTGTTGTTGTTCTTTTTTTTCTGTACCACTATCTTTGTAGTTTGTAATTATTCTTAGTAAAGAACTGGTATTCCTATCCCTACATCTTTGCTTGAAAGCTCCATAATTTCAAAATTATAGCAATTCGGAGGTGGGGGGTTTACATTCTCCATTCCAAGGGAGGTTCTGATTTCCCCTGGCAGTCACCTGTCTTCTAAACCAGGACAGATAGTCTGATATCCAAGTATGTTCCAAGTTCTGTTGAAGTATATGAAGCTGCTCTTCTAGAGCTGCTGTCCTCTAATCTTTTTTTTCCCTTGGTCCCCTTGGAATTTTATGATGCATTTACTCAGAATTAGGGACTATGATAATAACTTGGCAAGATTATGTGCTAGGGATGATAATATGCCTTTTGGAAAATACTGCTTTTATTTCTAATTACATTAGGGGGTATTTCAGTTCTGGGATTGGATATTTATATAATGAAGAAATATGGTGCTTTAATTTGTCTTTATAGCATTAATATGATTACATTAACTTGCATACAAATAAATTAATTATTCCATAAATACATTATGTTTAAAACATTACAAAATTATTGTGTGTAATTAAAAACTTCAAGTATGATTAACAGTGTTTCAAAGTATTCTAAATTAGCTGTTTATTTCCTGTGAAAAACTGAACACCACTGTGGCATTAGGAGCAATGATAAAGCTTCAGCTAAATCTGTATAATGATACATTGACTTTTGTGTGATGCTGAAGGTCTTGGGCTGTAACAAACAGAATGGAGCCCACTTGGAAGTGTGGTGGGTTTACCACGATTGGATGCCACATATCCATCAAATCCTCTCTATCACTCCCCTCCACAGCTGGACAGGGGAGAGGAAATATAAAAAAAGGTTCATGAGTTGAGATAAGGACAGGGAGAAATCACTCACTGATTACCATCACAGGAAAAACAGATTCAGCTTGGGGATATTAAATTAATTACCAGTCAGAATCAGAGAAGGATAATGAGAAGTAAAAAAAATCTTAAAAACACCTTCCCTCCTTTGCAGGCTCTACCTCCTCCCCACCAGCAGTGCAGGGAGATGGGGAATGGGGTTACAGTCAGTTCATCACGCATTGTTTCTGTCACTGCTCAGGGAGAGGAGTCCTTTCCCTGATCCAGCATGACATTCTTCCCACAGGAGACAGTTCTCAATGAATTTCTCCAGTGGGAGTCTTTCCCACAGCCTACAGTTCTTCATGAACAGTTCCAGAGTGGGTCACTTTCTGATGGCATGTAGTCCATCAGGAACAGCCTACTCAATTCTGGGTTCCCTTCAGGGTCACAAGTCCTGCCAGAAAATCTGCTCCAGCATGGGCTCCTGCCTTCAGGAGTCCACAGGTCCCTGCCAGAAGGCTGCTCCAGCATGTGTTTCCCAAGGGTTCACAGCCCTTTTTTGGGCATCCACCTGCTCTGGCATGGGCTACAGGTGAATCTCTGCACCCCCACTGACCTCCACAGACTTATGGGGACAGCTTGACTCACCATGGTCTTCACAACAGGCTTTGTGGGAATCTCAGCTTCAGCACCTGGTGCACCTCCTCCCCCTCCTTCTTCACTGACTTTGCTGTTTGCTGAATTGTTTCTCTCACATATTCTCACTTCTCTCAGCACACTTACATCTGCACAATAACTTTTTTAGCTTTTTAAATATCTTATCACAGAGGTGCTACTACCATCTCTGATTGGCTCAGCCTTGACCATCTGGAGCTCTGTCTCGTAACTGGTTGGCATTGGCTCTGTTGGACATTGGGGAAGCTTCTGGCAGCATCTCAGAGAAGACACCCTGTAACCCAACCCCTCTACCAGAACCTGGCCACACAAACCCAATACAAAAAAACACCCCCAAACCCAAAACCCAGTCACCAGCAGTGTGCATCAGGGATCGGTACTGGGGCCCATGCTGTTTAACAGCTTGTTTATGACCTAGGGAACAGGACAGCATGCACCCTCAGCAAGTTTGCAGATGACATAAAACCAGGAGGAGTGACTGATATTCCCATTGGTTGTGCTGCCATTCAGATGAATGGGCAGGAGACCTGGACAGATAGGAACTTAATGAAGTTCAGCAAAATCAAACACACATTTCCCCAGGGAAATTCCTGTGGAGCAATAAGCTCATGTACCAGTAAATGCTTCCTACTGACCATCTGGAAAGCAGCTTTGTAATAAAGGACCTAAGGCACTGGCAGACACCAAGTTGAAAAGGAGACATCAATGTGACCTTGCAGCAGAGAAAGCTAATGGTATCCTGGGCTTCATTAGGAAAATTGTTGCCAGCAGGGAGGTGATCCTCCTCCTCACAGTGGATGAGGCAACAACTAAATAGTGCATCCAGCTCTGGGCACCTCAGTACAAGAGAGATATGGATTCATTGGAGAGAGCAAAGGACCACTGTCTCTCAGTTTAAGTCACTGAGGAGAGGCTGAGAGAGCTGGGACTGTTCAGCCTGGAGAAGAGAATATTTAGGGGAATCTTATGCATGTATATGGATACCTTATTTGATCAGGGGAGGAGGGCAGTAAAGAATTTAGAGCCAGACTCTTGTCTTTGTTATTCAGTAAAAAGACAAGAGGCAATGGATAGAAATTAAGATATAGGAAATCCACAGAAATTTTTTATACAATTGAAATCCTCACACTTTTTATTGTAAGAGTTATCAGACTTTGGAACAGGATCTCCAGTGAGACTGTAGAGTCTCCATCTTTGGAGATACTCAAAACTTTAATATCTTGGACTTTTTCCTGGGCAACATCCTCTGGTTCTTTGAGCAGGGGGCTGGACAACACAGTTTGCAGTGGTCCCTTCCAACCTCAACCATTCTGTGATTCTTTGGCTTACCATATCAGACATTGAGACCACTGATGTGTACTAAGTACCTTCTACTTCTAGCCTAACTTCAAGGTTTCTTTCCTGCTTTAGGGTTTCTTTAAATTTTCAAAGAAAGACAAGTCTCAGAGACAAGCTTTACACTGAAGTACAGACAATGTATTTAAAGAAGGATGCTATTATCAGCAGCATCATAATCCAGTTCAGACCAAGGTTAGGAAAAACAACCTTTTCTGAGCATCATTTCCATTGGGCATTTAACAGCTATCTAACTGAATGGGATTTGAATTGCAACTCGTACAAAAAAAAAAGGAAAAAAGAGATAAATGCTACTAGAAGTCTTTAAATGCAATTATAATATGCAAGATGTTCAGTTTTAAGATATTTTGAAAATAAAAGCCCTTTAACATGATCATTTTTCATATTATTCTTTTACATTTTATCCATTTTCTTTCTATCCCTCTTATCTTTTTCTACCATGGTTAAAAGTGTAAGACAGGGGGTGACTAACATAAATTGCATCTGCCTTATAATAGATACTTTCAAAATGTATGAAATTCCCAAACCTATAGATAAACAATATTGATTATGTATTTCCATTGCCAGAATGACAGAAAGAGGAGTTAAAGGGAAAATATTTGCAGGATCATAGTGTTGCAGTTTCCCTTATCAGGGAGGTAAATTCAATGTCCTGCTCAGTTTCTTTCTCCCAATCTCTCTGTTTTTAATGTGCATGTAAATGACTCATGAACATTTGCAGCTACCTGCACAGACACTTTCAACATACAGAAGGGGACAATTTTTGGTTACACATTGCATGACTGTGCTGGTTTTGTCTGGGGTAGCTAGTTTCGTTCATAGTGGCTTATATGGGGCTGTGTTTTGGATTTGTGCTGAACACGGGGCTGATAATACAGAGATGTTTCTGCTGTTGCTGAGCAGGGCTTACACAGAGCCAAGGCCTTTTCCACTTTCCCTACTGCTGGTGAAGAATGTGCGGATGCATGGGAGGTTGGGAGGAGACAGAGCTGGGACAGGTGGCCCAAACTGACCAAAGGGACATTCCAGATCATATGGCATCATGTTCTGTTCATAAAGTAGGGGGGAGAAAAAGGAAGGGTAGGGGGAACATTCAAAATTATGGTGTTTGTCTTCCCAAGTCACCGTTACATGTGATCGGGCCCTGCTCTCCTGGAGATGGCTGAAGCCCTGCCTGCCCATGGGAAGCAGTGAATGACTTCCTTGTTTTGTTTTTCTTGCATTTGTGGCTTTTGCTTTCCCTATTAAACTGTCTTTATTTCAACCCATGAGTTTTTCAGCTTTTACCCTTCTGATTCTCTCCCTGATCCCACCGGTGGAGGAGTGAGAAAGCAATTTCATGGGGTTTGGTCACTGGCTGGGTTAAACCACAACACGCATGGACATTTGGAGATACCTGCACAGACACTTTTAACATTCAGAAGGGACATTTTTTTTGGTTGCATGAGCTACCTAAAATATGCTGTTACCTATAGAGACTGCAGGCACATAAAACAGAGATAAATATGCTGTGGATATAAGACGCAAGAGAATCAATATTAAATGCTGACACTGAAGGTAAAGGTGAAGTGTAAGCTGCAAATCTTATTTATGATCATTCAAACAGATATGTTTGTACTTTGTATTCATTTTCTAATAAAATACATCTTCAGATAATGCTTCCAGATGATGGACATTTCTGTAGCACTAAAACCCTCAGATCTGAGGATTGTATGGTGATCAAAATGATTATAACGGGAGGAAAAACAGTCCAAATTTCAAATATCATCAAAATCTTATGGATCCTGAAGCAGTCTTGGGAGCTTGAACATTATGTCACTATCCAGAATCCTTTGAGATATGAAAGGAAAGTCAGAGGGCTCTAAGGTCCCAGGAAGGACTACCGGTACTAGCAGAATCATGGCAAAGACGCAGAAAGATGAATGCACATCCCTGCAGCTTTACTGAAGGAGCAAACATGCCAAAGAAGATGAAGGTGCAGTGCTGAAGAGGACCTGTAGGTGCTTTGCAAGGAGTTTACAGAAAAAGTACATCATTAAAATTATATAGGGAGGAAACCTTCAGTAGGGCATTACATAAAAGCTATGCACATTAGTGAGTTTCAGTCTCATGCTACTCAGCATCTTACACCATGGTCTTGGTTCCAAAAACAGAGCAAACAAAATTCTCAGCATGGTACCAGCTATGAATGAACTTAGCTCTGTCAAGTGTTTGCCATGCAGTAGTGAATCTAATAAAAGTCAGAATCTTCCAAAAGTGAAAAATAATTGCTAGAAGTCTGGAATATATTATCAGCTGGTAAGCAGGAACAATTTCTTCTGGATAAAAATTATATGCCTTTCCTTGCACTGCAGAAGAGATCCTCTGTTCTTGTCAGATGTTAGGGAAAGTTGAAGTTGCCATAGCAGAAATGTGTTCTGCTCTACATTTAGCTCTTACAAAGGAGTCTTTTAAGAAAGTTTGTGCCAGCTGAAGGCAAAGCTATGAAAATATGGTTTTGTGGTAATTGTGTGGAAAAAATATTTCTAACCTTTGAAAATACTACATTTTTAGTTGCTCCAGGAGATTTTTTTAAACTAAGTAGATATCTCATTGAAACATCCTCATGGCATTAATTTGGAATATTAAATAAAATGTAAAATAAAATATAAAATTGACAGGGGGCCCAGAAGGCAGAACTATCTGTTAGAATAAGGGTTTGAGGCTTATTAAAAGGATCAAATTATTTAAAGTCAAAAAATTGAAGACAATTAATGTATAAATTCAATATAGAAACTCTTTGTACTAGGGAATACACATATCTTGGTTGGCCGAGTAGTACAGCATCAAAAATGCTCTGAGCCAGATACACAGTTTTCTGTTTCTCCCCTACAGTTACAGACATTGGATATGCTTCAACTCAGTGTAGCCAGGAGTTAGTAGACATAGGCATTAATTAAAGGCATGCTTTTATAACTTAGGATGAATTTTAGGAAAATGGAAAATAGATGGGTATAGCTTTCACTGAAGTTCCACTTGCTGGTTATTTTACCTGGAGCATAATATCAACCACATCTCTGGATGAGGAAAGTAATTTAGAAGCAAGCTAAATAAGACTAAAATTAGGGAATGAAATAAAATAAAATATTGTAAAATCAAATCAAATAAAATTTAAAAAGTGTTAGTCTCACGCAGTTCATATTGCTTGACAAATAAAAACCATGGGGAAAAAAAGGAGGTACTTTAGTCTAAGGCTGCCTATAGGTATAAAAGTTTTTCTTAGATCTCTTGTGAAAGAGCAGAGAATTTAATAACTACAGTTCTCTTGGGCAGTAAGAGGTAGGTTCATGAGAAAGTTATCCAGCAGATGCAGGACATCCAGTCTCTAAATGTATAATAAACTGTTTCAGGATGGCCCACTTCCCTGGGCAGCCTATTCCAATGCCCAACCACCCTTTCAGTGAAGATATTTTTCCCTGATATCCAATCTAAAAGTCCCCTGGTTCAGCTTGAGACCATTTTCTCCAGTTTTGAGAGGTTCATCTTAGGGGGATCTTATCAATGTATAAGCACATTTGAAGGGAGGGATGTAAAAAAGACAAGGCCAGGCTCTTTACAGTGGTCTCCACTGTCAGAACTTCTGAACATCAGAAAAATCTGTTTTACTGTCAGGGTAACTGAGCACTGCTACAATTTGCCCAGAAAGGCTGTAAAATCTCTGGATATATTCAAAAGCATCTGGACACTGTCCTCAGCAACTGCCTCAAGGTGTCCTTGAGCAGGGTGTTGAGACCAGCTGACCTCCCAAGATCAACTCAAACATTCTGTGATTCTGTGAGTGTATGATCAGGACAGTTGAGTCTCAGAAGCTCAAAAAGTAAAATTCAAAGGAGAAATTAAAGAAAATAAAATGAAGGGTGAAAAGACCACTGGCCTAAATGGAAAGAAGATGAAAAGCTAAATTGGACCAGAGTCTGTGGAGGGAAAGACAAAGATCAGGAATGATTTAGGTGTTGCTAACCTACTAAATGCATGTTTTGCTCTTGTTTCAGTAAGGATGATGATGCATGTAACACCAATGGAAATGTAATCTAAAGACAATGAGAAACAGGAATTAGAAAATCGTATGTGAGCTGTGAGTAATTTTTTGTCTTCTTGTAATGATTTTATTGAATATCTGAAAAATCTATGTCCAGATTACTAAAAGAATTAACATATTAAATAACACATTAAGAGATCCTGGCAATATAGTAGGAGAAAAAACACACTAGTCAGATTAAAAAAAAAAAAAAAAGCACAATGAGACAAGTATAGCCAGTTACTTTGTTCTAAGGATCATATTTTGGGGTTTATTTAATAGACTTTTTATTAAGGACATCAGTATTATCAGAGGCAGAAGGAAATGGACAATGATATAAAACATAAATGGACTCATTTGAAGATATATGACATTAGAGTTATTAAACATATCCCTGATAGATTAATTTCTAAGATAAGGTTAATTGAAAAGACTTGATATCTAAACAGTTGGAAATCTTCCATCAGTTAATAAAAAATTTATAAAATGGATAAAGAGACATTTTTGGTGATTATTAAATGCAGGTTACTGAAATGAAAGCGAGATTGCAATGTTTCTTAGGTTCAGTCTTGCAATAAATATTTAATATTTTCCTAATTGTCTATGTTTTCAAGCATAGGTCCTGAAGTTCATGTAAAACACAAGGCTGGAAATCTTGACCAGCTCTCTGGAAGAAAAGAATTGTGTTGAATATTGATATCACAGAAACTGTGTTGTAATTTGAAGTACATAAGATGTCCCTAAACTAGGGGCTGATTTTTTAGAGGCCATGACAGATGAAGAGAAACTGATGACAATACTCTGCTATTTTCTCAATGAAGTCTTAGAACTTCAGGAAAAAGAAAAAAAAAAAGTCTAGAAATCTTGGTAATGTTTTTGCAGAAGGTGATGTTAGTCTACCTGTGGTTGCATATATTTCTGGTTACATGTGGTCAGGAAGCACAAGTTTGAACTGGGGGAAATGAAGATTAATGGAAAATGTACTTTACAATATGAGAGTAAAAATTTATGGCTAGCCCAGTCTAGTAAGATAAGTACTAAAAAGCATGATTCATCGGTGTGGAAAATACAATGGGAGGAGATCTATTTAAGTACAGGATCTGTGGACATACATTGCTCATAAAAAATTATTAGCAATTATTACAAAAGCACTTCTCACTGTAAAACAACTCAATGACCTGTCAGCCATGATAGTTAGATGCAAGAAACTGTCCTGGTTTGACAGGAAGTTATGGTCAGACCAATCAGTGGTCGGGGAGAGTATTGACATCTGGTGTGGCCACTGAGGAGATTTGTCACCTCTGAGAACATAGGGAGATAAAGGAGAGAATCACAGAGGAGCTTCCTTTTTGTGTTCCGGCTGTTGAAGGGAGCAGATGTCCTCCCCCGCCCAGCCTGAGGCCTGAGGCTAGGCCTGGGCCTTGGGTGGGGGAGGGGCAGCCATGCGGCCTGAGGATGAGAGGTAGGCCGGAGCCGGAGAGAGAGAGAGAGAGAGGTGGAAGGGAATGGACTGAGTCAGATTCTGCAGGATGGAAGGGTGGAGAGACGAGGAGATGGTTCTCTACCCACCCCCCCCTCCCAGAGAGAGAGACTGTGTCTGTGCTGGCCGAGCGGAGCGGGGGAGGTTCCCAGTGTGGGAGTCCTGGAGTTCCTGTGTGTGTCCCGACAGCAGTAGAGACTTCTTTTAACCCTTCCTTGAGAAGAGAAAGCTTTATGAAA
Organism: Dryoscopus gambensis; assembly: GCA_013389985.1. Taxonomy (NCBI): domain Eukaryota; kingdom Metazoa; phylum Chordata; class Aves; order Passeriformes; family Malaconotidae; genus Dryoscopus; species Dryoscopus gambensis. The sequence goes on from WEIT01021955.1 coordinate 89,232, forward strand.
CATTAATCCTCCTGAGCAGTGTTTGGAGTGAGAAGAGAGAGAGCCTGGAATCCTGTGACATTAGAGAAATTGATGGGAAGAATCCGGTGGGAGGAGATGATGGAGTGGCTTATGGCTGGATTTATCTTGTATGGCCATAGACTGAACAATCTGTCTTTAATACATGAGACTGCATTTTGGTGGATGCAGTGGCTGGATGCCAGATAAGGCGACCTGCTGCAGTGATGCCGAGCCTAAGTGGAGGAAGAAGGAAGAAACCCTCAGCCCCAGGGGTTATAAAATGGGGGGGACTGTTTGTCCCAAAAAGGAGCTTCTGGTACTTGGCAAAGCATCGTTGAGGGCAGTCTTGGTCCATGGATGGTGGTGAGAGCACCAGACATGGAAGGACACTATGGTTTGCAAGAGAGACTCCTCTCTTCTTTGATGGACTGAGAATTGATTATATGAGTATTGTTAACTGATCAGGAAATCCAAGGTTTTATCTGATTGAAGGGAAGGGTGGAAGTTGGGAGGAGGAGGAATGTTTCAGAGAGTTTTCATTCTGTTCCCTGTGTTTTTCTTTCCTCTAGTGTAAATTAATAAAATTTCTTTTTCCTTATTTCTAAGTTTGAGCCTGCTCTGCTCTGTTCCTGATCACATCTCACAACCATTATTAATAAAAATATATTTTCATGGGGCACTGGCATTGTGTCCAGTGTCTAACCATGACAGAAACTCATTGCTTCACATGTCCTTAGATACACTTCCTGTAAATGGTCTTGTTATTAGTATTGCTCTTAATATCCAATATTTGGGGTTTCTTCTGCTTGCTGAACAGGATTAAGAGATTTTCTACTCCTTACCCCTCATAGCACAACTTTTCTTCTCTTTCATTACACTTACATAGCCAGATTCTACATTAACAAGTGGGAAGGACCAATACTTGATTTCACATCACAAATTTTTGCCCTTGGACCATATAATCATGTGACAGTGTACAAGTAGCCTATGTCAGTTGTATGGTTCCCAGGAATGACAGATACATTCTCTGGAGGACCTTTCATCTCCACTGCTGATGGTATGCTGTAGATGTGTCTCGGAAATTACTTTGGTTATGATTCCACCAGGAAGGAAATCACTTGGGTGCATCACTGCTGTGCTCAAACACCTACTGGAAGACTAAAGATAAAAGGAGGAAGGCATATTTACTCCTGAAAACAACCTGCCACAGGTGCCAGCTATTGAGGATGGAAATGTCGGAGCCTGGCCATGGATAGAAATTAATGAAGACAAAATTCACTAATGTTATTTAGAATTACTACAAGCATGTTTGCACACATTTTGTAGGTAGGCAGGAGCTTGCTTGACTGGCACTCAGTGTTCTGAAAACAGCTTCTGCTGTAGCTGAAAAACTACCTTGAAAGCAGGCACAAAAAAAAGTGACTGGAAAAATAAACCAGACATTCTGTAACTGAATATTTTCAGCATAAATTTTAGCAGTTACCATGGTTTAGCCTGACTAGCTTGAATGAATTTTAAGACTCATTATCAGACCTATAAAAGGTTTAGGCTCATGTCAAGAGACTTTAAGTAAATGTGCAGCTGCATTTCTGAAAAAGGATGGTTGTTTCCTTAACTGAAACCCGAATGAGCTTTTTTGTTTGTATGTGTTCGGTATAAGAAAGTATTAAACTCTTATAAAGTTTTCTGGGAAGAGAAAGGAAACCTCTAATATAGTTATGTATGTCCTATAAATTTATGGAATGTAGATGATATACCTAACAATGTATGTTCTGTAAATACTTCTGATTAAATGTGTACTTTATTCATGCCTGTAGTTACTGAGTATCATAAGACATGCAGTCTTGTGTTGTCCAATGATTCCATCTGCTACTCAGTATTAGTTATGGATTGAAGGGTTTCATTTCCAGGCTTAGAATTTAGTAATCTGTATTTAGTGTGAAGTCTCTATTAGGGAAAATGAAGCCTGGTGATGTTTTATTTAAAAGAAAGAAAAATAACCTCTTTTCTTTCCATTCAAATAATAAAGCCCTCAAGGCCAATGTATCGAACACAAGTGTAACTTTAAATAGATTCACAATTACTGTGAAATTACATCATTAAGGAAAAACCTCTGTTTAAATACATGGATGAATTGTGGCCACCTTGTTCCTAAAGGGAATGTTGACAATATCTGATCTGCAGATTAAAGGTGCAAAAGTCTTTTCTGTATTACATCAAATGACAACAATTCTCCATCATTTCCATGCAAAAGGGCAAAACTACAAATTCATTCCTGTCTAGACAGAGGAAATAATGGTTTTTTATCTAAATTGTCTTGGGCCACTGCTGGGACATTCAATGAAAAGCTCTACTACTAATGAATAAAAAGACAATTTTTTTTACAATTAATGAGTCATAGATATTTTAAGCACTGCAATTTGAGGACAGAAAGCTATTAGATTTAGAGAAAGAATGGAAGAAAATAATGAGATCAGAAGGGTGAGCTATTTTGGTACCTGAGAAAGGTTGTTATTCTAATTCAATATTTATCATCCAGTAGCAACTTTAAAATGAAGACTCTAAAGTAAAGATGCTTGGATCTTGAATACCATCTGGAAAGTTCAGCTGAAGAGAATCAGGCATAAGGAAAGTAATAACATTAGGAACTGAAAATATGTCTGTAAAACACATTTTTTTAATTCCAAACGGGGGGGGAAAAAAAGCAGATGGTGGAATTTGGAAGGGAAGATTAGAAATTAACATATTAATGCCCAGATCCTGCAGTGACTGAAATAAACAGAGCTTTGCCATTGATTTTAATGAGAGTGGAATAAAGTGTGTCATCAGAAGTGGTGAGAAAAGGTTGCAAACATAAAAGACCACATTCTCTAACTGAGGCAGTTTTCTGCTTTGTAAACAGAAATTGAACTTCAGGGGGCTAAACATAACCACAGGCCAAGCCCTCTAGTCAGAGGAACAGTTCTCTGGGAAACAGTTAACAAAAGTATCTTCATTCCTTTGGATTTAAATGATTTTTATGAGGGAAAGATGTGACACAAACAGATACCAATTTGTACAAAAACTAGGGCAGCACTGCACTTTGATCTTCACAAATCTAGGTAGCTCAAATCAAGAAGGAAGAACTAGCTCCCCTGTAATCCTGTGTTCTCTCTACAAAGTCCAATTTCTTTTTGAGCAAGGTTGGGTATCTGTCACCAAGAGATAATTACTGCTATATTACAGAATTCCACTGGTTTACAACTATGTGTATCATGCTCTGTTTTGCATTTACAAAGCATCCTCCTCCAGGACATGGAGAGATATGTCCTCCTAAAGGTCCCAAATGCATAAGCTTGTATTTAAGCACATAAAAAGGTATAATTTAACCCAGAAAGGGCATATGGAAGATTTTCTCTGGTACAAACTTTATTCTGCAAAGCAAACACACTATTGGGAGTGGAGTTGCATTTTCATATTGAGTTGATATATTTTGCCTCTAAGGGTCATTTCACTGTGCAAGCAAAGAGCAAGGGATCAAATCTTAAAGAAAATATGATTGCATAACATAGTTGGTTGTTTTATAAAAACATAGCTATATACGTTATTTACTAGTTCTTGGCTTTAATTAAAAACAAATAAAAAGGTGAATACAAATGGAATTGGGAATACTGTGCTAATTTACATCAGTGTTTAATTTCCTGAAATACAATAATTAAAGTAAACACTAATTACTAAAACTATTTTTCATTGTTAAAGTGCAAAATGTGCTTATTTCTCAAGTAGCCTTAAGTTTTTACAAGAGCTCTCTCTTGTGGCTGTAACTGTTTCTGCATTGTAACAAATTCAGGTATCTTGAGAACCATTTTAAAAAGAATTTTTTACTGCAATTTGAGATAGTAGGAAAAACAAAAACAGAACTCTGTCTGTCCATGCAGCAGATAGGGATAATATAACTATAAATCTGGATAAATCATTCACCAAATCATAGACTATGGAAAATAGTTCCCTGTATGTTATTCTAATAGGAAGTCTTAAAATAATAGCCAGCCTAGAAAAGATGGCAAAAATTATTTCTGCAAAAGCAAAGATAGAACAATCAAAATAAATGTAGCATATGATCAGGAGTACTAGTCACACAAGACTGAAGAACTCTTTAAAAATAATGAAGGAAAATGACGAAACTGCTATTGCTTCTGCTTCTTTTGTGCAGTGATTTACCCCTGGTTACCCACTGCATAACGAGGATATACTTGTAGCAAGTGAGAGGTGTTCAGAAAGGGTTTTGATCCGAGTTGTTCTGTGATGTTGTGTTTGGTATTGGTCATCTTAGAGCAGGTACTCATTAAAGTGAACTATGCTGAGGACCTGGTCCACACCGTCTACTGACTGCATCCATGTCTGACCCAAACCTTTTACCTGCAACTGCTTCATTCTCATAAAAGGGGGCTTCTGGGAATACCATACTGTAGGCCTAGATGTCTGGACTACCTCCCTTTTCCAGCCAGAATGAAGGGATTTTTAGTAGTAAAATCTGCTGATTAGGAGACAGTACTGGGCAAAACAGCTTTGGGAAATAGTGCCCTAGAGTTACTGTGATTGCTATCAAGGATTAGACACTTCATGTTTAATGCAGAATTTGGACATTTGAATAATGGGAGCTAAATCTCTGTTAAAGGGAGAAAATAGAAGTCTGGAGTTTAGTGCTAATGGGAGTTACAGTCACCAATATTTGGCAAGTAGATTAATTACTCTTTACTAACCTGTTCTCATCAAATGGTGATGAAATCTCTTTAGGAAGGCTATGGGATTTTTGTTTGACGTGGCTTTTCTGCTTCTCAGAGGCATATACTGATATGTAGTTCCAATAATAATAAATGATAAATCCAGCTTTTAATTTTTCCTAGCTTACTGCTATGCTACAAGGTTTCACTGTCTATTTTAGGAGTTTAGGAATACTTTGAGATCCTCAGATGGAAGATGCTATATGAAAAAAGGGTATTGTCTCATGAAAGTTATCTGAAGAAATTAACTTTAAATATCTGCAAGCCCTTGCATGATTTTTTTATACCTTTCCACACAGTTAATAAACCATTTCCTAAAAAGGGCAAAAATTTACACTAGAAACTAAAAAAGCTGTTCTTGCAAGTTAGTCAAACTCTTTTCAAAGTACACCAATCTCTAGTTTGGATATCAACAGAAGAACATGATGGATGAAAGCCTTCAACATCAGAAGCTAAAGCTATGTCAATAGCTGTGTCACACTAAACAGAAGTCAGAAACCTTTCTGGGCACGGGATTAAATGGAATGACCTCTATCTATTAATAAATGCTTTTAGCCACAAAAAGAGAGTGGCTACATGTAAAATGCCAGCTGACACTTAGACACAGTAGCTGGAATATTCAACTTCCTAAAACATATCTATGAATTAGTTAAGAGCTTGCTATTTGGCTCAGGTCAAAAATGTTCCTGAGAATGGTCTAAGAGCTTAAAAATACTGACAATTGCATTGCCTGCCTGGTTCTGTTTAAATTACCAACATAGATGCAGTCTGCAAAGTGATTGTGCATGACATAGATGTAAAAGCTGAGGTCAGTGGAGAGTGGAAGGAATTTATGGTGGGATTTAAATATTAAAGTTTTATCAAACTAGTTTGAAAAAAACCCATGTCATTACATTCCTGGCTTAAAAAATTCCTTTATCAAAGTTGGAGAGAAAAAGACAAATGGAGGTAAAACCAACTATTGTTGAGTTTCCCAATATATATATATATAAAAGACATGCAAAACAAATAAAATTAATGTCACAAT